>PRKT01000604.1:172625-246789 GCA_003671525.1 Saccostrea glomerata | reverse complement strand
AACGGTGTTGCCGTGGTTACTAAAAATAGAAATTTCTGTGAAATTCTTTCAAAATGCTACTCCAAATACAATTTTAGTCTGATTATAATATAAATGTGGCATGCAAGTAGACTGCACTAAGAACATAAAGAGACTTAATCAAGGATCATTATTCTATTTATTGCTGTTGAAAAGTTTCAATTTCCAACTGCTGAAGTACTTTTCTCTTCCTTTGCTATAAGTACAAACCAGTAGAGCTTCAGTCTCGACAGAGACTTCTGGTTCTCTATTCTGATAAAAGAGTAAAGCCTTTCTCTGTTTCTGTACAAAGTAAGCTTTCACGAAAGAATTGGCTTTCAGCTTATGAATATAAAATCAACAACATTCTTTTTAGGTCACCTGAGTCACTCAATTACTTTTGAACATTTTCAGCTTCTTCTCTTCAATCTGTCAACCAATTTTGGCACAAAGCATCTATGGGTGAATTTCATGGTCCCTGCCTCCTGGTACCTGAGGGGCAGGGCCAAAACCACTAAAATTAATGCAATCTTCAAAAATATTCTTCTTAACTCCTGGAGTTCTAGTGCTAGGGGCTATATAGATTATACAGTAACAATGCATGAATTCTTTGAAAATCTACTCTTCTGTTCCTGGGCATTAAATAAACTAACCAAGTACATAGATATGTTGAATAAGGCTGCCTCTTCCAAAAATTGTGAATTTCATGGCCACAATGTCAGGGGTTCTGGTGTTAGGACGGGGCTCTATTGATTATATAGTGAAAATGCATAAATTCTTTGAAAGTCTTCTTCTCTGCTCCTGGGTATTAAATAAACTAACCAAGTACAACATGAAAATGAGGAATAATGTCTCTTTCAAAATTGTGAGTTTCATGGTTCTTGGATCACGAGTTCAGGTGTTAGATTCTTTGAAAATCTTCCTCTCTGCTCCAAGGTATAAAATAAACTTACTTAGTACATGATTAGTTAAATAAGGCTGCCTCTTCCAAAATTGAATGTTATAGACCCTGGGTTAGGGATTCTGGTGTTAGGGCGGTAATCAATATAGTGAAAATGCATAAATTCTTTAAAAATCATCTCCTCTACTCCTGGGTATTAAATAAACTAATAACCAAATATAAAGTTATAATGAGCGAGAATGACTCGTCCAAAATTGTGAACTTCAGGGGCTCAGGTGTTAGGGTGGGGCGCTATTGATTATGTAGTGAAAATGCATAAATCCTTGAAAATCTTCTCTGTTCCATGGTATTAAAACAATACACTATGTACTTAGTTATGATGAGGAAGGATGCTTCTTCCCAATTTGTGAATTCCAGGGCCCCTTGATCATTGGTTCTGATGTTAGGGGGGGGGGGGGGGGCTCCAATGATTACACAGTGAAAATGCATAAATTAAAAAAAATCTTTTCCTTTGGTCCTAGGTATTATGTCAGTGATCTAAGTACATATATATGCTGCAGGGAGGTACCTAATCCAAAATGATTAATTTCAGGGCCCCTGGACCAGGATTACCGGAGGGGAGGTTACTTAGTCTGAAAATAAATTAATGCTTTGAAATCTGCTCTTAGATATTTATAAACCATTTATGATGAACTAAAATGTATGAAAAAAAATTCCAACATTTTGAAATATGTGGCCCCAGGATGGGACGGTGTGAACAAGTGGTGGTTATGAATTGGAAATGCAGTTTGTCTTTGTTACTCTGATCTACTTTTTGGCATTAAGAAACCAAAGTAAGCATGCTTAGTGTATTATAATGATAAACAGTGGTGCCTCTTTCAAAATTCTGAATTCCATGGCTTTTGGTTTATGAAAGTTGTTACGTGATACCAAGGGGACCTATAAGGCATAAGTTGTTTACCGAAATGTTCAATTTCAATTGCAAGCAAGAGGGCCAAGGGCCAAATAGCTCAGCTGAGTACCGTGGCTAGGAAAAATAAGTAAAAATCAGTTTAGCATTAAAGCAAATGCACGGGTAGTCCAGACCTACTCCTAAACGGCAGTTTCAAATCAATTCAAACTTCAACTATCTGGGGATGATTCCAAATAAAATGAGAAACCATAGTTTTACTTTTCTTGAGAAGAAGATTTTTACAGATTTTTTCTATATATTCCTATGTTAAACTTTGATTAGGCCATTGTGGCCCCACCCCTCCCCCGGGGTCATATTAAAAAACAAATCTGAATCTATACCACCTGAAGAAGTTTCCAAATCAATTTGACTAACCATAGCATTATTGCTCTTGAATAGAAAATTTTTAAAGTATTTTTCCCCATATATTCCTGTATAAAGTAAACTCTTCATTGTCCATTGTGGCCCCATCCTTTCCCCAAGGGTCACGATTTGTACAAACTTGAATCTACACCACCTGCAGATTCCTCCTCATAAATATGACCAATAATGACAATCAATGTTCTTGAGAAGAATAAAAAAAAGGTTTTTACTATATATTGCTATGTAAAACTTTGATCAGCCATTGTGGCCCCGCCTTACCCCTCGGAGGTCATGATTTGAACAAATTTGAATCTACATCACTTGAGGATATTTCCAAATAAATATCACCAATAATGTTCTTGAGAAGAAGATTATTAAAAAATTTCTCTACATATATTCCTATGTAAAACTTTAATCAGCCATTGTGGCCCCGGCCAACCCCCAGGGGTCATGATTTTAACAAACTTAAATTTGCAATACCTGAGGATGCTTCCACATGAGTTTCATCTTTCCTGGCCTAGCGGTTGTTCAAAAGAAGATTTTTTTAGAAATGCCATTACATGTAATTTTCACTAATTCATACTTATCTCCCCTTGGAAGAGAGCATGGCCCTTCATTTGAACAAAATTGAATCCCCTTCATCAAAAGTTGCAAAGTTTGGTTAAATTTGGGCCAGTGGTTCTTGAGAGGATAAAAAATGTGAAAAGTTTACAATGACAACAACGAAGACGACAGACAACGGACAGATTTTGATCGCAAAAGTTCACTTGAGCCTTCGGCAAGGATGAGCTTAAAACTAGAAGTTCAAATAAGTTACATATAAAATACGAGGAGAATTCAAAAATGACGGTAAGTCATTCCACATTTGTGCTAATATTGTTTTTCTTATGTACTTTGTCTAAAAGAAAAAAAACAAGATGTGTTTGTGATACACTGATGCTACTCTATGGCTCATGGCAAAGGTTGAATTCTCTCCAATGTATGCCAAACTCAAAAAGTCAAGGTCAGAAGTATTGATACCCAAATGAAGGTCTTGTTGTTAGGAATACACCTGTGAAATATGAAAGCCCTTCTTCTCACTGTTCAAAGTTATGACCAAGGTTAACAAATTATAAAAAAAAGTAGGTCCAACTCTATTCAAGCTCACAAATATTTAAACAAGCTGAAAAGTATTGTCATAATAAAGACACATTGAAGGATGAGAGTCCCGGCTCCAACGGTTCAAAGATGAAGGCAAAGGATTATGTGTGGAATTTTTTGAAATAGTTGTTAGAACTCCGAGGTCAAGGTCAAGAGATTTCATTTGGTGGTATCCAAAGAAAAGTCCTGTAACAAGGAAACACCTGTGAAATATGAAATTCATAGCCCCACCCACTCCATAGTTATGGGCTAGGTCAAAGTTTACAACAGACAGACGGCCGGAACAAGAACAAATGTCCTTATGTTTAAATATGTAGGACTCCAAAGTGCGATGGGACTACAAAGTCCGATGGTCACGCCAAAATCCGATGGTCTGCGCCAAACCCCGGTGGTTAGACACGCCCAGTCTGATGGTGCTAAAACAATTAACGTTTATGACGACATAGTATTACTGCACAAAAATGCGATGCCGTGCCATGCCTAGGCCTGAATGTTTAAAATAAATACAAATAAATATTCTAATCTTTTGGATAAAGGTGGGAGACAAACATTTATCAGTCGAAAAATGTGTAACAACTATAAGTTAGATATCTTGGATGGGTGCAGGACTAACCTAAATCAGTCCAATAGTGTGCGAGGACTAACCATAAAATCTCTCGAGTTCGAAGAAACATATTGGTGTTCCAGAACTAACCCTTATCTGTCGAATGGTGTACAAGGACTAACCCTAATAGCTCTGATGGGCGAAAACAATAAGCAAAATCAGTAAAATTGTATGCAAGACAACTAATAAATTAATGGATTTTGAATGCAGGACGTCATGACGTCGGACTAATGTGACGTCATTAACGCTGATTGTTCCTTCGCACCATCGGACTTTGGCGTATCAGACCATCGCACTTTAGCGCCAAGTCTCTCGAAGGAAACGACCATCGGACTTTGGCGTCCTTAAAGTCAGCGAGCCATCGAGGTTTGGCGTCACCATCGCACTTTGGAGTCTTACAAATGTATACGTACGGGTTGCATAAGTATGTAAAATATAAAACTTATTTTAAATAATTGGCCACCAATTAGCGCGCAGCCATCCTGCATGTCAGCATAGGTTCTCTCACTTGTCCGTCTCTTGAAAGTTTAGTAAATTCCCAAGTAGGATTCAAACGACACTGAACAGTCCGAGGAGATTACAGGTACTGGAAAACAAGGAAATCGAAATGAGGCAAAACTTCTGTGTAATCCTTTTTTTTAATTCAGTCCGACGATCGGGAAGTCATGCCTTCGAATCTCGGCCGCGACTGATGTAAATAGATTAAAAATTAGTAGCAACTACTACTATTCCTTCGCAAAGCGCTTGAAACTTTGAAGTGGAAGTGCGTGTCCTTGAGAAACGAAGTCCCATATCACGGCAGGTTTTTGGTATGATGAAGATTCCCAATTGCTGTCCTAAATAGCGAGTAAAGCTCAAAATGTGAAGCCCCTCACCAGTATATAGTAATATCTCTATAAGAGTTAAACATTCCCTTATTGGGCGTGAAATCCGATGAAACTCATCTGCGACTAAGAATTTTCCCGATTGAACATTGAAATTGAATATTCGCATTTATACGATCATTGCAAATATATCTAGCAAGCGAGTATTTGTTTAGATTAATTCAAGTGAAACTTCTGTCGAGACTGAAGCTTTCCGGGTTTTTACCTCGTAACACAGTTGTAAGACAATCAGAAATGGGAAGTCTCTGTCGAGACTTAAGCTCTACTGGTTTGTACTTATAGCAAAGGAAAAGTGGCAGTTAAGAATTGAAACTTGACAACAGCAATAAATAGAATACTGATCCTTGATTAAGTCTCTTTATGTTGTTAGTGTAGTCTACTTGCATGCCACATTACATTATAATCAGACTGAGGCTGTATTTGGGGTAGCATTTTGAGAGTTTTTTTTAACAGTAATTTCTATCTTTCGTAACCAAGGCAATAATGTTCCTCGAAATCAAAACATGAAAAAATAGTATCTTATTATAGTCTACTTCTGTACAAATTTATATTGAAATCAGAAAACTGTAGGAGGAGTAGCATTTTGAAAGTATTTCACAGAAAGTTCTATGTTTAGTAACCATAGCAACATCGTTCATAAAAATCGAAAAACCAATACTCCGAAATGTGTTTCTTGGTGTAATCTACTTGTGTGTTAAGTTATATCGAAATCGGACCAAAACTGTAAGAGGAGTAGCATTTTAAAAAAATGTTTACAGACAGACAGACGGACGGACATTACTATCGCATAAGCTCTTCTGGTCTCTGACCAGTAAAGCTAAAGCCAATGTTTATAAAATTGTAAATAAAAACTTTCGATAATTATTACTTACACTCGTAAGGTGTGCAATACCAGTTTTTTTTCCATCGTTAATAGCAGCAAAACTAAACCAACAAGATAGCGCCACTTTGTCAAATCTATAAGCTCTTCATCCAATTCTTGAGCACTGGGTGGCACATTCTAATTTTGACCTCGTTTTGACCTCAAAAACTCCACTTTGTTCCCCAGAAGCAGCGGACAAACAGTTGTCTTTACTTAATTTATGCAAGGAAATGTCTTGTAGAGTGAAAATACCAAGAAAGAAACAGAATATTATCACGTATGCCAACATTGTAGAACGTGATTAAATCTAAATTGTAAGGTACAAAGACATGACAGTTTGAAATTAATTCAGAAAATGAAGAGATGTACGAAAACATGGGTCTTAAATCAATTTTTACAATACTTGCGGGAGAAAAAAAAATACAGAACTCGCTAAATAAAAGATTATATTTACAGTCTATGAGGCGAAATAACATCAGTGTTCATAAGAATATGGATGATCCTCTTCTTCTTCTGAAAAAAAGACGTTATTTTTCGATCACGAATATCATTAAATTTGTGATACCGGAATCATCTGTGCCAATATATACCAATATTATATTTACATATGCAGAGACGAGGAATATTTGAAGGTTCTTTGTTTATCTCAATTGATTTATTTTGCATATTTTGACTTTAAAAACTTGTCTTCATCTCTATAGCTTAATTTAGATAAATACTCGATCGTCTTAATCATAAGTTATTTACAAAATAATGTTACACAACGTCTATTCACGATTCCATGCTTTAAAGCTAAATTCTCCTGATATTCAAATTTACTGATAAAATAGAAATGCTTTAAAATATATCGATGTTCATTTTTACTTTCGTTATTTTTTAAACAGATAATGTATATTCAATCAGTTGAATGTAAATTTTAATGTAATAAAAATAGTAACATCGATTAATCTGCCCCTAGTAAAATTATCTAAGAGAAATTTCCCTTTATGGCTCTTAGCACTGTGTTAACTAAAAAAGTTATGTTGCTGAGATAAGCACCAAGGGAATACGATCCTCTCTAAACAAAACAAAACCAAAATACTGATTCCTTTGATTAACAGTGTTCATCAATCACAGACCCCTCTACCCTTTTCAATGAAAAGTGTAATTTCAATACTCATTTTGCACATGTGTCATCTTTCATGGTTTCCTAGATTGATGTTTTGCAATGATACTGCTTTCTCCTAATAAACCTGTACACTGTACATCTACGAACAAAGCAAGGATCAATGTTTTTTTTCAAATCATTAATTGATTAGTATGTAATCTTCCTGGTCGTGTTTATGTTGATGAAACCGAGGAATCACTTAATAAAAGAATATCAGGTCATAGAATTCATATGAATAATGGGGACCAACAGCTTTTATAAAAGGATGCCGTTCACTCGATCATTCTTTTTTGTCAATGAAATTAAAAATTCTAGAAAAGACTTAATTACCACTACCAATAGTGTCTTTTATTAATTTTCAATCTGAAGTTGGAAATGATTACATTTATCTTTTTCAACTTAGATTTAAAATGATTAAAAGGCAATAGTCCTTAACTGAGAACACCTTTTCGCAGACACACAAAAGAAGTTTAGATAAGTCTTTCCCTGTAAATGTAATGACAATGTCTATAGTATTTAAATTCTTTCCAGTCCACAGTGTAAATGTGATGGGACTTTTTAACTATACACAGAGACGTAAGGGTAGTCAAGGACATCGGTCTTACAATAAATCTTTTAATACATGATGTGTATTTTTGATTCATTACTACGTTGTCTAAATCTACAGTAAGGTCTACATCATATTAGCACCAAACTTCTCTCTGTCCCTTTGAACTTTAAAATAGTCTTATTCACATTACAAAGACAAAATGCACTATTTAAACTTTGTTATTGAAATGCAATATAAATTATATATTCGACGTGATATGACATCACAGTCAAACCTTTCCAAATTTTCGCGCGGTTTGCTTTCAATACGCAATAAAGTTTGATCGTTTAAAATTTAGTTTCAATTTAAGGTAGGACACAACAGATAGGCTAAATTTTTCCTCAAATTCAATTTTTCTGAAACTTTGATATTTTGTTCTAGGATACAAAATCTCTCTTTGTATATGATATAGAAGAAATTCAACCACACATTTCTTGCCCACATAGTCTGAAATATGGCTTATCAGACCCCTGTAAGAAGATTGAAAAATCAGACATTCGACTTGAGAATTAGTCTGATTTTCGAATTATCAATTGATCTATTGCAAATTTGTGTAATACTTTTGATAACCTTTTTGTTACTTTAAATCAATAAATCATATTGAAACTTGAAAATTTGAGTAATATAAATTTAACAAATTCCTTATACGGATATAATGAATTATGGATATAGCGAACCACTTTCAAAGGTCACGGCGACTTCGTTATAACCCTGTTTTAATGTACATCTTTTGCTTAGATGTGTTCAAACGCATCAATGTATAATTTATCTCTGTTTTTGGATTGCTTTTTTAAACATACATAATGTAAATATTAGTAGCTGTTTAATCAGGTCCAGTCCAAAGACTATTTCTACCTACGTAGCTATTAATAGCTACTTAAGTATTTAAAGCTACCCAAAGTAGCTATTTTTACCTACTTTCTGCTTTACTTGCATTTTGTGGCAAAATGCAGGAACGGCGCAACATGGTGAGCACAAATTTTCTTGACACAGTCACACTGATGATTGATTTGACAAAAATTTGGGCAAAAAATGATTACTACGTAAATTATCTATTTAGCATAGAAACTAATGTAAAATTGCCAATTCAGGAAGTCATCATTTTTTGGCCAAAATTTTGTCGTATTCATCATTACTGTGACCGTATCAAATAATACAGTCCGCAAAATGCTGAAAAAATAAAAAAAATAGGTAAAAATAGCTACTTTGGGTAGCTTTAAATACCTAGGTAGCTATTAATAGCTACGTGATGGAAATAGTCTTTGGACTGGACCTGCTAAATAAATCTACCCGAGGTAGGTAAATAAAGCTATGGGAGGTAATTCTAGCTACGTAGATTAAAAATAGTGATTGTGCATCGGGGGACTGTGAGTTCTTGCGTCCACTGCTCTAAGCACATGAGCCACGGGTAAACCTAGCTCCGAAAAAAATATATTGATAGACCGGACTATCAATATATTTTTTATCGGAGAGCTACAGATCAGCAGCTAGGGTAAACCCATTTTCCCGTTTCCGAGCACTGCATACCGAATTCAGTATCAATTTTAAGGACACAAATCACTTACTACTCTAAATTTTTCTCTCCCAATGGCAAAATTACCTTCACTGGCTTCAGTCTTCACATTTTACACATTAGGCGCCATAATTAATCTAAATATTACGAATTTCGAGCCCGATCCAAATTATTTAACTAATATATTTTCCATGTTGTTTAATACCACCCCACCCCACTTAAAATTTCTTATTCAATTATAATTATCATTTTTACATAAAATCTTTGTATTACTTTGTGTGTTTCTGAAAAAGTAAATGGTCATTGACAAGTGCAATCACAATGGTCATCTCGAACCCATCTGTCCAAGGGGCAGAGAAATTAATCATTCCCCTGTTGGGGTAGGCTAGCAGTCGAACTACATGATATCAATTGACAGTTTTTAACTTAAGAAGGATGCTAAAGTCAAGTTCATGTATATATCATTAACCATCTTAAATAAATATATTTTGAACTATTTAAGGTTAAAGCCAAGGAATCTTCTATCTATCAATTTATACATGTATTGATGATTTAAAGAAAATAATTATCCTCATTTAATAGTGGTAGGCCTATATCTGAATTTTAGCTTTTCGGGGGGATGGGGGTTACTGAAAATAATTTCAACATGGCATGCATGTACATGCAGACTTAAAAAACCTAGATAAAATGTATACACAGTAATCATGGATTTGTATGTTCACTTTTAAAATATGAGATAACAATTATAGACTTTAAGAGAAAAAAATGTCGGTAAACTCGGACACGTAACATCTAGCAGCGGGGGAGGAGAGGCTGATATTGAAAATGTACATTTAAATAGCTGTTCCCCCAACTTTTTGTTTCAGTATAGTCTAATATGGATTATGAAGTATGGTGTGAATAAAATACTGAAAGAAGTTTGACCCCCATTTCTTTTCTTTGTTGTTTTTTCTCGTCTTGATTTTTTCGAATAAGTTGAAATTCCTCTCCTTCTGGATTCAGACGGGGGCTCGCTGTCGTCAGAGAGAGAGGGAGAGATAATCAAATTTATCTTTTGCTATTGTCATTTCGTTTACAATTTGTTTTAAAAATTCCTCTAATTCAGTATCCATTTTCCTGTTGTGTGATATAACTACAACAAAAATTACAATCATTAATATTCCCATGCAGTGAACAGCAACGTGTTTGTTTCAAGTTACTCTTTCTAAATACTTTATTATATTAAAAGCAGTCGGCAAGTTTCAATAAAACTCTCATCAATAGTAAAACAGGACTCGTGACACGCTATTTCTTTGAAGTGATAACTTCAAATACTACGTCACATTGCAAGCTACATCAAAAAAGTAGATGTCTTCCTACGAAGAAAAGTATGTGAAAAAAACAAATTTGACAAATCACAAATTCAATAAAAGGATTTCCCTTTTTAACAAAAATGATCAATACCTATTGGCGTTAATTACCATTTAGGGCATAATTTATCTGTGTGTTAGGAAAGAGAAAGAAAGAAAGAGAGAGGTTGCATGAATATGTTTAAACACCAAACATAGAAAATTTCAGTATGCATTAATATTAACTTAATTCTAAATTTAATAACTACTGCTTAGAGCGTGTAGATAGGCATTTCTTTTTCAGTGCATTTAATATGGTAACTACAGTAACAGTGAAAATGTTATCACTGACGTATTGCGGTGGCAATTGTTGTATTCCATTTTAAAATTTGGAATAGTCAGCGTCAATAAATATTAATCGAGTAATCTAAGAAGGAGTGAGGAATAAAAGCATGACATTGAACAAAATATTCCCAAGAAAGACAAAATACGCAATCCCTTACCTTGCTTTGTTTCGTTCAGCAACCCTCTGACTTTGATAACCAGGAATATGACAACACTATAATGTTCATACAAAAATAAATCCTATTAAAAGCAAAAAAAAATTGCGTTTAATCGCGCAAAATATTATTGCGATTAATCGCAAAATTACTGCGTTTAATCGCAAAAGTATTGCGTTTAAACGCAAAAGTATAGCGTTTAATCACAAAAATAATTGCGTTTAATCGCAAAAATTATTGCGTTTAATCGCAAAAATTATTGCGTTAAATTGCAATTATCATTGCGAATGTCACAGGGTGACAATTACTTGTTTTTATTTTATTTAGTATAAATAATTAGTTCATTTAAGATTAGTACAGCTAGCCTAGGTATTTATCATAGTAAATAAGATAGCTGTAGTAAATTCCTTTCATTCATTCATTCATTCATGCCTGGTCATTCATTGTCATCGTGTTTGTATTGTATTCTGGTTTGTCCGATGTTCTGTGTCACGTGAGTGTTTGGTTGTCACGTGATTGTCTTGTGGTTTATTTTTATCCTAGGTGTGAGTTGTAAAACCAGTATGTATGGGGTGTGGTAGTTATGTACGCATGTGTGAGTCCTGGTATATATACTTATGCACGGACTATTCCTTTTTAATATTGACGATACATTATAGATGTTCTCCTGCGAGAAATCTATGTTATATAGCAGTTTACCTAAGAAATTCCTTACGGAACCTTAGTACCATGGTGTAACTGGTAAGAGTAAATTAATATTAAGTCTTATTCTTATTTTAAACTATTCTAATTAAATAAATATTAGTGTGTGTGAATTTGTACGAGTGTGTCATTTTCATTGCAGGTCACCTTCATTCGTACGTTCGTTTGTACTTCATAAATTCATTTATCATCATTCCTGCAAATTGTCATCTAATAAATATATGAACCTTTATTGAGGAACTGTGTTACATTATTATTCCCCGAGATTAAGAGACCCGTGACACGTTTAAACGCAAAAATTATTGCCTTTAAACGCAAAAATTAAAAATATTATTCAACAGGCTTCCGTACAATAGAAAGTTTTTATTTTTTTTTTAGTATAACACTATATAGATTATTAAATTAATATCCATGAAGTGAAGTTGGATAAATAACGACGGTTGTCTATATTTTCTCGACTGACATATATCTTTTAAAAATGTTAAACACGAAATATATATATTTATAATTTTTTTCTCAATTTATTTGTCATTGTTAATTATTCTTATTTAGTAAACCAGCACATGTGTATAAAATTACATGACGGGCTGTTAACTAATAAAATGAAATTGAATACTTGATTTAAAAAAAAATCACACACATGTATATCTCTGCGTTAGATTTATTTACTTTACTAACATACTTTGCCAGTCGTATCTCAGCATGTCCGACTTGGAAAACAAAGAAAGCAATGTATTTATCACCCGTTTTTTTGTTTTTCGTAGGGCTTACTGTCACCCTTATCACACTGTCAGCACCGTAATGGCGGCCGACGACAACGCCGCCGTGTGACAAAGAGCGATAACTCTGTAAAACTTGTGAAAGAGAATCGTGTATATTAGCTGGAAGGGAAGGAATTATCCATAAAACCTTCATAAAAATAATAATTACTTTTACTTTTCAATCGTCGACTTCCCTTACATCTGGAACAATATACCTTCATACAGAGTTAATATATATCAGTTGATTCGATACGCTAGGGCATGCTCTACGTATGAAAAGATGTAAATTATTGGCAAAAAAGCCTCCCCCCCAACATATACGATGCTCCGTCACTTCCATTTCCAGCCAATTTTAACATGTGAGGTAACAAGCCATTTTCTTCTATCTTCACCTTTACAAATGTTTTCAAGTCCTATGAATATGTGAATCCGGCTCCATAATGCAAAAAGGATCTTGTCTCAATTTTCCCGACCGGTCACGGTAGCCTAGTGGTAGAGCGTTCGCTTCGTGATCGGGAGGCCCGGGTTCGATTCTCGATCGCGGCGCCGCGTCATACCTAAGACGTAAACAAAGGTAGTGACTGTTCCTTCGCCAAGCGCTCGGCACTAGAAGTGAAAGTTACGGGTCTTTCGGATATGACCTTAAAAACGTAGGTCCCGTGTCACGGTAGGCGTTGGCACGATAAAGAACCCTCACTGCTCAATAGCCCTGAGTGCCGAGTATAGGTCTAAATTCGAAGCCCTTCACCGGCATCGGTGACGTCTCCATATGAGTGAAAAATTCTCAAGAGGGACGTTAAACAATATACAATCAATCAATTTTCCCGATTGAAAACCATCTGATAAATATAGTCCATTGCTCTGTTACAGAGTCATGTGTACTGTCATCTATTATTTAAAACTTGAAAAATAAAAATAAACTTTTTCATCATCTGATATGCATTCCATTAAACATATTCCAGCCTGGCGATTATTTCTTCTCCGACAACAAGATCTTTGGCCTTGTCTAGATCATTTAACCATTTAAAATCTGCAGATAGTTGACGGTCATTTCTCACCAATGCATGAATATTCCTACATGTACAAACAGACATGTATAAATAGACTACATGCTACTCCTTCAGTTTTGGTCTGATTTTAATATAACGTAATTGGCACAGAAGTAGACTACACTAATTTAAGATACATAATTCTGTTTATCGGTTTTTTATTTCGATAAACGGTGTTGCCGTGGTCACTACAAATAGAAGTTTCTGTGAAAAACATTCCAAATGCTACTTTAGTGGCGGATTTAAGGGGGGCGCACCCGGCGCGCGCCCCCCCACCTAAAATTGTCAAAATTAACGTAAATCACAGTTTTGTCTAGAAAATGTAAATATGTATACTTGGAAGACCTCATTTTTAGCCTACAAAATCTCTAGAATCCAGGAGCTTCCGGGGCCTTCGCCCCCTGGGCCCCCACCAGGGCCTTGCCCTGGACCCACTGGGGGCCTCGAGGCGGCCCCCAGACCCCTTGCCTACTTTTGGCGCCCCCTCTATCTTCAATTCCTGGATCCGCGCCTGTACTTCTCCTACAGTTTGAATTTTATTTCAATATAACTTGGCTCACAGGTAGACTTCACTAAAATATATAATTCTGTATATCGGTTTTTGATTTCGATGAAAGTGTTGCCGTGGTTACTAAAAAAACGAATGTTGTGAAAAAACATTAAAAATGCTACTACTCCGACAGTTTAAGTTTGATTTCAATATAACTTGGCACACAAGTAGACTACAGTAAGATACATAACTCTTTGTATCGGTTTTTAATTTCGATGAACGGTGTTGCTACGGTTACTAAAAATAGAAATTTGTCTGTGAAATACATTCAAAATGCTACTCCTCCTTCCGTTTAAGTCTGATTATAATATAATTTGGCATGCAAGTCGACTACACTGAGATACATAATTATCAATTTTGATGATTGATGTTGCCATTTTAACTAAAATTGAACATTCTGTAAAATTTTATAAGCTACTCCTTCCTTTGTAGTCTTATTGCAATCTTGCCACAAAAAGAAACGTATCAAGGATCATTATTCTCTTTATTGCTTTTGTAAAATTTTAAGTCCCAAAATCCCCTATTCTCTTTTTGTATTCTTAGTAGAGCTACAGCCTCGACAGATACTTCAGGTTGGGGGGTATGATAGAAGTGAAAACGGCATAAGAAGTTGCATTTAGGATTTTTCCTAAACCTTCAGAGCCTAATGTTTATATCAAATCTTCTCCAAGGATATCCAAAAAGCACACATGCACTCCACAAAAAGGTCTGACACCAAAGAGATGTCTCATATTTTCACTATATAATCTATAGAGCCCCACCCTAACCCCTGACCCTGGGGCCATAACATTCACAATTTTGGAAGAGGTACTCTTTCTTTTAATAACTATGTACTTACTTACATGTAGTTTATTTAATACCCAGAAACAGAGAAGAAGATTTTTAAAGAATTAATGCATTTTCACTATATGATCAACACAGCCCCGCCCTAACACCAGAACCCTGACCCTGGGGCCATAAAATTCAAGATTTTGGAAGAGGCACTCTTGCTCAACATAACTATGTACTTGTATACCAATTTTGGTTGAAATTGGTTCAGTGGTTTCAGAGAAGAAGCTGAAAATGTTCAAATGTTAACACACGACGCACGACAGACGACGCACGACGACGGACGAAAACGGATAGCAATAGGTCACCTGAGTTACTCAGGTGACCTAAAACAAATCCTGAAAAACATGGTGTTGCGTCTGGTTTTTTATCGTTCATTAAAATGGTCAAAGACGAGGCATTAATCTGTTGATAAATAAATTATAATAATTTATTTAATTGTGCTCCTCCGTATTCAATGACTTCAAGGGGTAAATTGTGCTTTTCCTTAGACAAATTATTAAAGCATGGTAAAGTCAGTATATAGCTATGATGCGCAAAGACCCTTTTTCCAGAATTGAGGATTATAAGGCCCCAATGGTCAGGAGTACCATAGACGTAGGGGGGATCTACTCACATTTCTCATTTTCAAAAATTATCTGAAATGTGTGGACTTACAGGGTCAGGGGCTCTGATGTGTGGTAGGGGCACTACAGATTATTGCTTAATATTACTGATTGAAGTGCCGTTAAAATGCATTTTTGTTCCCCTACCCTTCCTCTGGATTCAAAGTAACCAAACTAAGAAATTGCCAAGTAATGATGAGTAATGGTGCCTCTTTCAAAATTGTGAATGTCATGGCGTATAGTATAAAACATGAAACAAATTCAATAATTGGAAAGTTGTTGAGTGATGCTCAGGTGATCTATAAGGCCGAAGGGCCTCTTGTTATAAATTCAGTTGACTATTGTTTTTTTTTTTTAGCTTATTTAATAAAAAAAGAAATATCCTCAATATTGTTCAGGTTTTTAGGTCACACTCAGGTGACCTATTGCTGTCCTTTTTCGTCCGTTGTCGTGCGTTAACTTTTCAACATTTTCAGCTTCTCTGCAAAAACTCAACCAATTTTAACCAAATATGGCAAAAAGCATCTATAGGTAAAGTGTTATCCCTAAAAGAGCAGAGGAAAGCTGTAGCAGGTTTATCGTTTATTACAGCAGGCACACATATTATTCTCAACAATAATATGTAAACATTACAAAACATTGGCTCAATATTAACTTGTCTAGGGGTAAACAATAGAAAATTCCTGAATTTACATCACAAATTGACTAGAATATTAAAGTGAACTGGAATATTCATATGTATCCAAATAATAGCATACTGGTGCTCTAATATCATCATTTAATTAATTACTTACAGCGACATGTTACGAAAATACTAATGTTTACATTATAACAAAAACCGGAAATCTGATGCACATACTAATACTGAAACCAACAATGGTCAGATCCTTGGTATTCCGGATAATTATTTAAGCATTGTCAAAACTAATACTGCGAGTCGAAATAATAACATTCAACGAACTAATTCATTACTCTACATGAACACTATAGACAAATACTCCTACGGTAATATTATGTCAAATTAATTATCATAATTGACTAATTGACAGCTTTACATATTTCTACTATGGCGGGAAATCCCAATATGTGACTAAACTGGGCTTCACATGAAAATGTAAAATATATAAATTCTAGCTGTTTTGCATACAAAATACAAATGTAAACAAATGACAACAATCCTCTTACACAAAATGCAAAAGTAAACTTAATCATCTTTATGTAAAAACATGAACCTTACCTAAAAAGAGCAGAGGAAAGCTGTAGCAGGTTTATCGTTTATTACAGCAGGCACACATATTATTCTAAACCTTTCGGACTTCCCATTCCGGAAAATAAATATCTAAGAGTTATCTCCCTACACAATAAAAAAATAATAGGGATACCTGCAAATAACCTTACTACAAAAGGGGAACAAAAATAGTGAATTTCATGGTCCCTGCCCCACCCCCTGGGGCCTGAAGGGTGGGACCAAACCACTAAAATTAATGCAAGGGTCAGGGGTATTGCTGCTAGGGTGGGGCTCTAATGATTATATAGTTAAAATGCTCGAACTCTTGGAAATTATTTTTCCTTTGCTCCTGGGTATTATGCCAATGTTCTAAGTACATATTAATGATGATGAAAGGTGCCTTTTCTAAAATGGTTAATTTCAAGGCCCCTGGGTCGGGGTACTGGGGGATGGGAGTTACATAGTCTGAAAATAAATTAATGCTTTGAAATCTCCTTTTTGGTATTAATCAACCATTTATGATGAAATAAAATTTATAATAAAGTTTCCAGAATTTTGAAATATGTGCCTGCAGGGTCAGAGATTACTGTGGGATGGGGTGCACAACTGGTTATAAAGGGGAAATGCATTTTCGCGTTCTTACTCTAATCTACCTCTGGGTAACAACGTAAGCAAGTGTATAGTTTTGATAATCAATAGTGCCTCTTTCAAAACGCTGTTACATGATACTCAGGTGACCTTTAAGGCCAGTGGGCCTCTTGTTTTGAAATGAGATCAACATAATTTTGAATTCATTTCAATTACTCACTAGCGGTCACACAGATAAAAATAAATTTTGCCAGCAAAAAATAAACGCAAAAAATCAAAGGCATTAGACCAGTGGTAGCGAAACACATCTTAATACAAGTATGTCAGTATGCCTCCAAAAATTTTAGCGTGGAAAGCACTCAACATATTCCACGCTAACACATGCTAGATTGTATTTTGTTTAATGTCACTGACATGGAGACGCCACCGATGGCCTGTGGAGAGCTTTCATTTTTAGGTCACCTGAGTACTCAGGTGACCTATTGCTATCCGTTTTCCGCTGATACTAAAACAAGTCCCACGGAGAAAATAAGTCCCACATGAGTCCTATAGAAAAAGAGCCAATAAATACATATAATAAAGGGTTATTTTGAAAGAATATTATATTTATTTGATCATATATCAAAAAAAGTTTTAATAAAATGTTTTAGTGTGTTAAATAGACGATAGTAAATTTCCAATCACAGTCAAGAACGATAACTCTGTTCAAATGTAAACAATGGCCAATGATAATATGCTATATTGACAATGATTGATCACTGCTGAAAGCTAACTTTTTTTTCTAAAAATAAAAAAGAAAAAAAAATAGATATTTGTAACAAAATAAAAAAAGATATTTGTAACAAAATTTTTTAGCAAGGAAGTTAAATTAATGTGATGTTATTTCTAAATTTAGTTTGTTCTTCTGTTTTACTTGAATTTTTAAGTTTCGTTTGAAAATATTCTTCCAATGTATATTTACGTTATATACGAGGGTCATTAAAAAAATACGTAGACAATGTTCCTCATCATCACATTATTTTTACAAATCTTAATATCAGTACATTTTTCAATGTAAAAAGACATATTTTATAAATTTCTGAAGTTTCATTCTATTATTAAACGGAACTCATACTAGACAATTTTAAATGCAACATGTTTTGTCGCCACGGAGCACGGTCAAAAACAGTGTAACGTCAAAAACAACGTTAAAGAAAATTTCTCAAACTCACAGTGCCTTTTCATTTTATACATGGTTTGTATCGTATTCCTCATTCTTTAAAACGTTTCCACAACACTTGACAACTAGTATGCTAACAATAATTTGAGCATAATTTAAATAAGATTGTCAATGTTTTTAAATCCTTTACCATGTAACTCTGCTCTTACAGGTTCCGTAACACTGAAGCGCACATAACATTTCATGATGTTACTAACTCTTTTGACAAGATTTTGAACTATAATCTGTTTCTTTGCAGAACACCAATCGCCCAATTTAAAGTCTTTTCCCCTAAAAAATTGTCTGTTCCATTATAAACTAATACACGGCTCATTTTATGTATTTTTCCTGGTCTCTCCAGCATTTTCGGAGTTTGTTTTAAAAGTTTCCAAATGCAAAACAAAATTAAATTGCTACTCGCTGCTCCGTGACGTCCTTCGACGTCATGATTTTTGCTTTTTTAAATCAAGACTTTCTGTCTATAGAAATAGATATCTTTTAAACAAAGCAATGTATTACAATAACTTTTTGCTTTTGAAGAAATGAAACAATACTAAATCTAAGTATGTAAATTTTATTTCATTTAAGGACAATTTTAAAGAGATATGGCTATAGATATGAAAAGTGAATAATCAGTCAATAACACAATTTGGACCCTGCTCCGTGACCCCATTTTTGTTGTCTAAAATCTTTTATAATTTTGACAAAAATCAAGGTATATTCCAATTTCTTTGCTCAAATATCTGAATCTGTTGTTAAAATATATGTACCAAATTTGGTTTAAATATGACGTTAAATAAAAAAGTTATGACAAAAGTCTACGAACTTTTTGAATGACCCTCGTACAACTAAAAGTACGTTTTATTTTATTCTAGTATAAAAGTACTTTGTTTCTTACAAACTAAAAAAGTTTTACTGTGGTTTTATGTATTTAACAACAACTTGGTGAGTTTTCCTGACACCCATGTTTATTGTGTATATACACAGACACCTGTACATAGAGAAGAGATATGTCCCTGGTATACCTGTATACAACACCTGGGGATGTTAACGTTATTCACACCTTTCAATCTCCCTGTTGTTTGTATACCGATTGCAATAACTTTTGAACAAGGCTGGAGCTAGGTTACACCATTTTGAATTCAAATGAAATTTAAAATAAAATAAACTGTAGAATTATTGAAATTTCAGCTACCACCCGGTATTATGTACATGACAAATAAGGTCAAGATAAAGAAGTCATTAATCAAAATTTTTTGTATTTAATTTCATAAATAAAAACATTTTGAAAATTAAATTAATAAAGAATTGTGATTAAAAAATAGACTAAGTCAGCAAAAACTATATTGTAAATTCTTGAACTGTGTAAAAGATTCAAAATAATAGTATTAAAAGCACAACCATTGAAGTTTTTTTATTAATTTGTAGAACAAATACCATGCAGAGAAGTAGCTGTTATCTATCCATTTTCTTTATTTAAAATGTGTTCATTATCCATCATGTAAATAAAGATAAAAAATTAGATCATTAAAGCCAGTGATACTCCTGGATGTGGAACTTTTCAAAAAAGAGTATTTTTTAATAAACTTTGAATTTTATGGTGATTCGATTTAAACCATTAATTATATGTACACAAACAAACAAAAATTAACAAATTTAGAAGTTGAATTAATTTAATTTGATCTGAAAGAAAAGTTTTTTTTTTTTTTAAATAAGGCCATATAAAATTAATCTTTAGATTCTCATCCCCGCCCGCCCCTCTCAAAATGTCCCGCCCCGATGTTTTTTATTTTGATTTTTGGGTATTTTCATGTATTTTTATTCAGTAAGAATTTGGTTCAAAGTTTAAGAGTTATCTCCCGTCTGTATTAAAAGTCGCGTGTCGCTATGTATAGCAAAAACGCCATGTGAAGAATGGAGAAAAATCGGCAATAAAAGCAGTTTAAATGTGTAAGGAAAAGATAATTTTTCAGTATAGAGAAGGCAGAGGAGAAAAAATAGCATAAACACATATAGATACCATCACTGGCAGGAGCAAGTATGTAGAGAGATTGTAACTAAGTAAAAATAGACGAGACACCTAGTCAAGTTATATATATAACGATCTCCAGCTGTGCGACTTTGCTTTGAAATAATGAAAAAAAAATCTACAACATCGTAGACAGACTTAAGAGAAGGCCTAGATTTTTCAGTAGAATAATTATTAGAACATTTATATAAATTTTGCAAAAAAAGAAGTCACACATACACAATTTATTGGTATCCCTACCTCATTTTGTTCAGGGTGTGCCGTAAAATGTGTACTTGATAATTTGTTAATTAACAACAAATATTTAATTTTTAATGCAAATATTTTCTTTAAATATTTAAAAGAATATTAAAAGAATTAAATCTATTCATATCTGCATTAAAAAATGAAAAAAAAAATGTGTACGGGGCGTCCATTGTTTTGTTGATACTTAGGCCTATATATAAATTAACAATTATAAAAAAATAAAAAATAAAATCCGCCCACCCGCCCCAATTTTTTAGCAAATTAGGATGAGAATCTAAAGATTAATTTTACCTGGCCTGAACGAATTTTATATACGGACTTCAGTAGCCAAAGAGCAAGAGCCATCTTATGCATAAAATGGCATTGTACTTATCTCAATTAATTAACGTTCACCCTCTTTCCCATTTCATATATCAAAATAAAGTAGACACTTGGTGCTTTCATTTTCTATAATAAAATTTCGTTTTGAGAAACCAGATATTGGAAAACAGGTTTGAGAAATTGCAATGTTCTTGAAATATGCAGAAAACGTGTATTTGACTACCTTCAGCAGAATGAAAATATGAGCACAGCCTACGATCCAAAAAATAAAACATGATTTTTGATCTTCAGAAACAGAGCTTTCATTATGTATTTGCATATTTTGGATCAGGGGTTGTGCTCTATATGAAATATTGAAAAAATGCTTTAACCTTAGGTCATTTTCAAAGGAATTTACAGGATATGATGGAAATGGCGCATTTTATGACGTCATAATGCATTGACTAGATGGGAAATTACGTCAAGATTAATAGATACGTGGTCACCAACATTCCAAGTGATAAATACTGCATTTGCAAACCAAACTGAGCGGTTTTGATTTTTCAGAAATTCTCAGGGCCAAATAAGGCCCAAAGTGGCTCTTGCCCTTTATATTCCTTAATTTAGGTTCTGAAATCCTGCAGCGAATTCAAAAAGTAAGTAAGTACTAAGTAATTATTTATTATAGTGACATTGTGCATTATAAGAATTGTAACTTGCACTGTAAACAAATTAAAGCTGCAGTCAAATAATTATAAGAAGTGCTTTTCATCTTCGATAGAAGGATTTGAGCAAAATTAAAACACATTTTATAACTTAATAATAAACACGTTTTTTTCCACAAGTTCATCATATTCCTCAAATATATTTCCAGGATATCTTTGCTTGAATTCTGATTTTTGCAGTTTGATTCCTCATTTCACTTAATTGTTATAAAATACATACAGTTCAATGTAATTTTTAAAAAAAAAATTAACATATAATTAAAATACTAGTATATCACTGTTGTCAGCTATAAATCACATCCAATTTCATATCATGTTATGAATGAGTATAAACTAGTTCACTTTCTATATCTATAAGACAATACATGTAGGTCTGTATAATTTTCTAGGACTGCATATTAGTAATTTTCAAAAGAAAGAATGGCTTTAGATTATTGAGCTAGTGCATTGCACATATTAATTAAAAATCTCTTTCTCATTTGTTTGATAAATGATAAGACTAGCATTGAAAAAAAAATCATTGAATTTCCCAAGTTTTAATACTGTAAAATTGTTTAATTTATATAAAATTTGATTGAAAATGTCTGTTTTTGGTAGTAGGTTTTTTACCAGTCGTTAGAACTGCTACAGAAGGCATATAAATCCTGGAACATTGTGGAAGTTTCATTAAAAAACAGGGTGCGTATTTTTACCGCTACATTTTCAAAATTTTCATTACCGCTACATAGTCATTACCGCTACAAAAAACCTTACATTACCGCTACATAAAAAAGTATACATTATCGCTACATTGCCTCGTTCGTTAGCCAGCCACATATGCGTGTTCTGTACAACCTATAAATGCATAAGACCCCTTTCCCCTGCTCACCACGGGGAGGTGAAAGTAGGACTTTTAGCAGGATTTTTTATTATTATTAAAATCAATTTTATTTCATAAAACACAAAAGAATGAAAATCAAGCACTGTTCATAGATAAAGTTGTAAGTTTTATGAAATGTTTTTTACACTATCGCTAAAGCCTTGAAAGCCATCTGCTTGACATATTGTTGTTTTCTAAATTTATAACCATCGATAAGTAAGCCGGCATTCCCTCAATTTGTAACAAATTTCTCAATTGTGGCCATAACGTTTAGATGAAGCTAAATGAATAAATTTCGACTGCAGAGTTATTTATATAAGTATACTCATTCTGATTAGATATGTAGTAAGTTCTGTTGATTAGAACTCATTTGTACCATAGGACTGGCGGTAAATTCAGATTTTACTTTGATGTTGCTGTGGTGTATTTGTCAGAAGAACCACAGTTTTTAAGTCATGCCCACAATTTGGCATCGAGCCATATAATGTGACAAAACCTTGACTGATGAATGAATGGTGTAAATTTCAAAACTTTGGCAATAGCTGATAAATGAGTTTAGTTAACATTTTAAATTTCAAGAATACTAACATTAATTTGTCGATTATCACTCGGTATTTTTACAAAGCATATCCTGTTACGTTCTATCTCGAAATGTCTTAAATTCTTTCTCATTCTTGTCTCCAAATAGTTATTTCACATCAAAGGTGCCCGTTTTTTTTTACTTGCAGTGCCATTCAAACTTATATTAAAATGTCAGAAATCATTTTGCGGTTTTTAGCTCTACTGGTCAGAGACCAGAAGAGCTTATGCGATAGTAATGTGTCCGGCGTCCGTCCGTCTGTCTGTCTGTCTGTAAACAGTTTTTCAAAATGCTACTCCTCCTACAGTTTTGGTCTAATTTCAATATAACTTGGCACACAAGTAGACTACACTAAGATACATAATTCTGTGTATCGGTTTTTGATTTCATTGAACGGTGTTGTCGTGGTTACTAAAAATAGAAATTTCTGTGAAATTCTTTCAAAACGCTACTCCTCCTACAGTTTTGGTCTGATTTCAGTATAACTTGGCACAAAAGTAGACTACACTAAGATACATAATTCTGTGTATCGGTTTTTGATTGTGATGAACGGTGTTGCCGTGGTTACTAAAAATAGAAATTTCTGTGAAATTCTTTCAAAATGCTACTACTCCTACAGTTTTTGATTTCATTATAACTTGGCACACAAGTAGACTACACTAAGATAAATAATTATGTGTATCGGTTTTTGATTTCGATGAACGGTGTTGACGTGGTTACTAAAAATAGAATTGAAATTCTTTCAAAATGCTACTCCTCCTACAGTTTTGGTCTAATTTCAGTATTACTTGGCAAACAAGTAGAATACACTAAGATACATAATTCTGTAAATCGGTTTTTGATTTTGATGAACGGTGTTGCCGTGGTTACTAAAAATAGAAATTTCTATGAAATTCTTTCAAAATGCTACTCCTCCTACAGTTTTGGTCTGATTTCAGTATAACTTGGCACACAAGTAGAATACACTAAGATACATAATTCTGTGTATCGAATTTTAATTTTGATGAACGGTGTTGCCGTGGTTACTAAAAATAGAAATGTCTGTAAAATTGTTTCAAAATGCTACTCCTCCTACAGTTTTGGTCTGATTTCAGTATAACTTGGCACACAAGTAGACTACACTAAGAACATAAAGAGACTTTATCAATGATCATTATTCTATTTAGTTTCAAATCCAAGCTGCTTAAGTACTTTTCTCTTCCTTTGCTATAAGTTCAAACCAGTAGAGCTTCAGTCTCGACAGAGACTTCTGGTTGTACATTGATCGCTATAAATAAAAGTTCAATCGGCCATGTTTTCCTTTGACCCCCCCCCCCCTAGAAATAAATAAAATCGACCGTGGAAAGGAAAAACAGCTTTAAAATAACATAGTTTACGATCGCTACCTCTGTTCCTGACAAAAATCTAGTCATCAGTCGAAGCTGAAACATCTTCACAAGTACCCAATAATGATCAAAACTATCATTCCGAATTTTTTTTATCGACGATACCCCAGACGCAACATTCAAATTACAATCCGTTTAGATGGAGAAAGGTATTTATACAGACTCCGGACCATGGCTTGACAGGATGAAGTGGGCGGTGCTAACTGTCAAGCAGCTTTTCTCTCATTGGTCCTTTGGTACAAGTAACTTACACAATAGATATTAATTGGTTAATGGTAAATACACTTGTAACAGTATTTTGTATTAATTAATGACTACTCCCTAATCATTATTATCATTGTACAATAACACCTCCCTTTGTCACGTGGTTAATAAAGTGGAAGCCATGCCAAAAGCCATGCTTGTTTTTACTTCAAATTTGCTACTCATTTATTGATACAGTACTTCGTGAAACATGGTGTCAGAAGTATAAATGTGGTGAGTCATACGTCTTGATCGCCGTCATTTGTTTATATTGCTCCAAATATTCAAGAATCTACCCGATTTCTTTTTGGACCGCATTTCCTCTGTCGTGCAAAACCATGCCTGAAGAGAATGAGCAAGTTGAAGCGGCTCCAGCTGCAGTAAATCTTTTCTCTATGAATATTCCATTTCCTAAGCCGTTAGATTTGAAAGGTGACCTCACTTTCAATTGGAAACATTTCAAACGAGTGTGGGAAAATTATGAGATTGCTTCGGGGTTAAGGGAGAGAGATACCCAACTCAGATGTGCAACATTCCTCACTTGTTTAGGATCAGATGGGCTACACGTTATGGATGGACTAAAATTTGATTCAGATGAAGACAAAAAGAACATTAATAAGGTTATCACTGCACTTGACACTTACTGTGTAGGTCAAACCAACGTCATATATGAGCGTTACACATTTAACTGTAGAAATCAGGAACAGTCAGAATATATAGATGCATATGTTGCAGAATTGCGTACACTAGTGAAAACATGTAAATTCGGGGACATGGAGAATGAGATGATAAGGGATCGCATTGTTATCGGAGTTCGAGATAACCATACCCGTAAAAAGTTGTTACAGGAGAAGAATCTAGACCTTCAGCGTTGCATAGATATATGCCGATCGAATGAGAAATCTGAATCTCAGCTCAAGTCTATTGCAGATGTTCACCATGTCAAGTTCAAGCAGAAAGTGAAACAAGATAATCGTGGTAAGACTGAGAAACGTAGAGACACACAATCCATACCAACCATTCAGTCATGTCGATACTGTGGGAGAACACATCCGCGCAGTCGAGAGAAATGCCCAGCGTTTGGACAGACTTGCAACTCGTGTGGTGAGCAGAACCATTTCGAAAGGAAGTGTCCTAACAAAGAGCCTCCTAGAGCAAAACACCGTGAAAAACGTCGTGGTACATGGAATCGCAGAAAGTCACAAGTTCATGATATAAAGACCCATGAAAGCGACTCATCCGATGAACTCATTCTCGTTATTGAACAAGTGCACTCACTTTCATCTAAACGTCATACAGCTGTAATGAATATCCAGGTCAAATATGTGGAGTTCCAATTGGACAATGGATCTACAGCTAATATCTTACCTGCTCATGTGTACGTGCGTCTCACAGCTGACAAGGAATTTCAGAATCTGAAGAAAACTGATGTTACCCTACAGATGTACAACAAAACTGAAACTAAAGCCTTGGGCACCATCAGGATGTCTTTTCGAATCCGTGCAATCGAAAAAAAGTATAATCTAGAATTCCTCATTGTGCCATGCAAAGAACTACATTGTAATCTGGGCAAACGAGCTATTGAAGGAATGGAACTTATTACTGTGCATACGGACAAATTCCTCACAAAGACATAAGTTCAGAATGATGTCATTTCGCAGATTGACATTAAAGAAGAAATTAATGAGAAGTATGCAAATGTGTTCAAGGATCTCGGAAAACTGGACGGTAAGCTTCATTTGGAGGTCAAGGACAGTGTGCGACCTGTACAGTTACCGCCTCGGAAAATACCATTAGCCTTGAAACCAAAAGTGAAAGAAGAGCTAAACAGACTAGAGAAGTTAGGTGTCATTAAATCAGTAAACACACCGACTGACATGGTATCTGCCTTAGTGGTGGCTCCTAAACACAATGGTGACATTCGCCTATGTATTGATCCGAAACCACTCAACGAGGCATTAATGCGGCACCATTACCCAACACCTACTATTGAGGATATTTTACCTGACTTGCATCAAGCTCGTATTTTCTCCATTGTTGACGCAAAAGATGGGTTTTGGCACATTGAACTCGACAGTGAGAGCAGCTATCTAACTACATTTGCTACACCATGGGGCAAATACCGCTGGTTGAGGATGCCATTTGGAATCTCGGTAGCACCTGAGGAGTTCCAAAGGAGAATGGACGACGCCTTAAGTGGTATTCCAGGCATCAGACCTATACATGATGATGTGCTAATTTATGGCTGTGGTGAGACAGACGAGGAAGCTGAAAGGGACCATGATGTGAAATTTCGAGTCCTAATGCAGAGATGCATGGAGAAAAACATAAGGCTTAACCAGAGTAAGATGAAACTTATGCTCACATCAGTGACATACCTGGGATATGTGATCAGCAAGGATGGGTTGAGTGTTGACCCACAGAAACTCAGGGCGATACATGAAATGCCTACCCCAGAAGACAAGGAAGGAGTTCAGAGATTATTGGGAATGACAAATTTTGTGCAACGTTTTGCAACGCAGTTGTCCGAGATAACAAGTCCACTTCGAGATCTTCTGAAAGCAGAGACTCATTTTGCATGGGATCCGGATATCCATGGACAAGCATTTGACAAAGTCAAGAACACATTATCTCGTGCACCTGTTCTCAGATTCTTTGATGCCAAGAAGAAACTGACTTTGCAATGTGATGCTTCTTCTACTGGACTAGGCGCATGCCTTATGCAAGAAAATCATCCTATCGCATACGCTTCACGTTCGCTGACAGCCACAGAACAGAACTATGCACAGATAGAAAAAGAGACTTTAGCCGCAGTGTTTGGCAAGGAACATTTTGAAAATTACACATATGGACGGCATGTTAATATACAGTCTGACCATAAACCCCTCGAAATCATTGTACGTAAAAACCTTCATAGTGCACCCAAGCTTCTTCAGCGAATGCTATTAAGACTGCAGAAATTTGACTACAGCATTGAGTACAAAAAGGGCACAGAGATGTATTTTGCTGACACCTTAAGTAGGGCCTATCTTACCGCTGACTCTGATTCAGTTGAGGAGAACATGCATGACATACACAGCATCAACCATCGCACCTACTTAGCAATATCTGAGGAACGATATTCACAGATAAAGGAAGCTACAGAAAGGGATGACTCTCTACAGTTATTGAAGAAGATCATACTTGAGGGATAGCCTGACTCGTCAAAGGAAGTCCACCCTGATATACAAGTGTATTTTCCATTTAGAGAGGAGTTAGTCGTTCAGAATGGTGTCATCTACAAGGCCGAGCGAGTTGTTGTACCTAAATCTATCACACAGAGTATAGTACAGCGTATTATACATAACTCTCATATTGGTATCCAAGGGTGTATCCGTCGTGCCCAGGACTGACTATTGGCCAAATATGTCGAAGGACATTGAATCATACATTGGTCAATGTGCTGCATGTAATACTTACCAGGATGATCAACAGAAGGAACCTATGATCAGCCATGAGATTCCTGCTCGTCCGTGGCAAACCATAGGATGTGACCTATTTGAATGTGAAGGTAAAGATTACCTCATACTTGCAGACTATTATTCAGACTACTTTGAGGTGGAAAGACTTCATGGTAAAACCGGAATTTCGATCATTCGCATGATGAAATCGCAATTTGCACGTCATGGAATTCCAGATCGAGTAATATCAGACAATGGACCGCCATTTGGAAGTCGAGAGTTTGCCGAGTTCAGTAAAAGTTACGAACTTGAGCACGTTACATCATCGCCCAGATATGCGCAATCTAATGGCAAGGCGGAGAACTCTGTAAAGATTGCCAAACGACTTATTCACAAGTGTGTAATGGACGGAAAAGATCCATTCTTGGCGCTCCTGGATCTACGCAATACGCCTACTCAAGGAATAGGCTACTCACCTGCACAACGAATCTTTAGTAGACGCACTAAGACACTATTACCAGTAGCGGAACATCTACTCAGACCACGTTATGCTGACCGCACCAGGGAAAAACTCTTTGAACGCAAGGAACGTCAGACATACTACTATAATCGAGTAGCCAAGCCAAGGAACTAAAACCCTTATCAGAAGGAGATATTGTTCGCATCAGACCTACAGGAAATGAAAAAGGATGGAAAAAAGCATTTGTTCAGGAACAGAGTGATGTCAGATCGTACAAAGTGAGAACTGAGGATGGACGTGTATACAGACGCAATCGACGTCATCTCCGATTTAGTCGAGAACCATTCCGTCCTGATCATGAAAATTCAGAGCCTGAACCGCTGACTGACCAATCACAGCACAATGATGATCCAGTTCCTACAATAGGCAGTAGTGAACCACGTCCAGCTCCACCAATATCAGAGCTACGCAATACACTAGATTCCGCACCTGTTCAGTGTCCAAAGCAACCAGTCTCTTCAAGTCCGATGAAGACACGCAGTGGTCGTGTAGTTGTGAAACCAATGCGTTATCGTGATGTGTAGGGCATAGGTAGATAGTGAAAGAGGTAATAAAAACTCCTCGTCTACCTATTTCTAAGTTTAGCTTTGAACTTTATGTTAATCATTGCATTGTACTTGTTGAGTTAAGACTGTTTGTATGTTTAGTTTGCATAGGAAGACTGTGTTGAGGGCATAATAATCCCTAGTCTCCCTAACAGGGCAAATAGCCTTGCATTTGATTATTTGCTTGTCAGTCTTGATTGTCATTAATCAAATCTTAATTTCTCATTCTATGATGTAATGTTGCATGTTGAATGTAAACAATGTTTTGTTTAAAGTTTAATAGTTATTTGATCATGGTATTCAAACACTGAAATGGACAATAATTCAAAGACAGTTAAGTTTCGGTATTAGCAGAAATCTGTAAACTTGACATTTTAAAGAAAGGGGGATGTAACAGTATTTTGTATTAATTAATGACTACTCCCTAATCATTATTATCATTGTACAATAACACCTCCCTTTGTCACGTGGTTAATAAAGTGGAAGCCATGCCAAAAGCCATGCTTGTTTTTACTTCAACTTTGCTACTCATTTATTGATACAGTACTTCGTGAAACAACACTCACAGTTTTTAATTCACTCGGGGCTCCGCCCCTCGTGAATTAAAAACTGTGAGTGTATTTACCATTAACCAATTAATATCTATAGTGTAACTATAACATACCGAACCATACCTTGCTAACTCGATATGTAGCGGTAATGAGTTGTTTTGGACTGATTCAATATGTAGCGGTAATGAGTTGTTTTTGGCAGGTAAAATGTAGCGGTAATGATCGGTCCGTCGTGCGTTAACATTTTAACATTTTCAGCTTCTTCTCTGCAACCACTGAACCAATTTCAACCAAATTTGGCACAAAGCATCTATGGGTGAAAGGGAACAAAAATTGTGATTTCATGATCCCTGCCCCCCTGGGGCCTGAGGGGTAAGGCCAAAACCACTAAAATTAGTGCAATTTTTAAAAATCTTCTTCTTTACTTCTTGACATTAAGCAGTCAAACAATTTGCAAGATTGTAATCAGCATTGAGTCCTCGACCAAAATTGTGAAATTCATGGCCCTGGGGTCAGGGGTTCTAGTGCTAGGGCGGGGCTAAATAAGTATATAGTGAAAATACAAGAATTCTTATAAAATCTTCTTCTCTGCTCCTGGGTATATAAATAAACCAACTAAGTACATATAGTTATGATGAGCAAGAGTGCCTCTACCCCAATTGTGAATTTAATGGCCCCAGGGTCAGGGTTTTGGTGTTAGGGTGTGGCTCTATTGATTATTCAGTGAAAATACATGAATTCTTTCAAAATCATCTTCTCTGCTCCTAGTTATTTAATAAACTAACTAAGTGTGTAGTTATGATGAGCAAGTGTGCCTCTTCCAAAATTGTGAATTTTATGGCCCCAGGGTTAAGGGTTAGGATGGGGCTCTATAGATTATATAGTGAAAATAGGAGACCGGTCCTTCAAATCAGACCGTATAAACCGAGGTCCTTTGTCGCAGTAAGTGCTGGAACGAAACAGACCCCTCAATGCTTGATGGCCTAAAGTGTTGAGTAGAGGACAAAATTTGCAGCTCTTCAGCTTGCTGGCGTCTTAATGAGTAAAAATTGTTGAGAGAGACATTAAAAAATCAATCAAACGTCCTTATGATCTGTCTCAGTTTCAGGCCTTTTAATCACTAGAAAAGAAAGAGATTTCAAGCACATCTGTGATTTCGAGTTGACAAAAATGCTGTGGTATAAAATGACAAAGAACGTGTTATTTAACCATGTTTTCGTAATCAAAAAAGCAGGTGATCTCTAATTATATACGTTAAATCAATGGAAAGCGAACTCTTTCTGGCAAATGGTAAATCTCACGGACAAATCGGATCAAAAATACTGAGAGCTAACGTTAAGGGTAAACAGGTCCGGTACGGATTTGGTCAGTCGAATTATTATTTACAATGTGAATTCAAAAATTTCGACGCAGATTGTTTTTATCCACGTCTTTTGACGTTTGATGCATCCAAAGTTTTTATCGCTGTTTCCAACATGTGGAATTTATTTTCTTTATAAATTAATTTAATCAATATCTGAATCTCATAATCCACTGATTTTAATAGATATAAATAAAAACATTTTGAAATGGTTTCTTAACAATCATATCTATTGTACGTCTTTAACTTAAGACCAAAGTTATACCAATAGTTTCCCAGCATGTATAAGGTGTTTTTCTGATAGGATAATAAACATGTTTACTCTAGATAAACAAGAGGCCCGTGGGCCTTATAGGTCACCTGAGCATTATTCAACAACTTTCCAGTGATTGAATTTGATCCATGTTTTAAGCCAGATGCTATAGCATTTGCAATTTGGTCATCATAACTATACACTTAGCAGTTCCTTAGTTTGGTTACTTTATACCCATAAGCAGGGTAGGGGAACAAAAAATGCATTTCAACTAATCAGTAATATTCAGCAATAATCAGTAGTGCTGCTACCACAAATGAACCCTTGACTCTTAGGCCTAGATCCTCACATTGCACTATTTTTGGAAAGGCATCCTCGCTTTTCAAAAATATTTGATTAATACCAAGGAGCACATTTCAAACCATTCATTTTCAGTATATAAGTACAGCCCCCCCTCTATATATGGTACAACTGACCCTGGGGCCTTGAAATTTACAATTCTTGAAGATTAGGGATAACTCTTAACTATATAGATAGTTCATCTGTTTAAAACCTAGGAGCAAAGAAGAAAATATTCAAAGATTTAATGTTTTTTCACTATACATGTATAATCAATACAGCCCTGCCCTAACACCAGAATCCTTGACCCTGGGGCCATAAAATTCACAATTTTGGTAGAGGCACTCTTTCTCATCATAACTATGTACTAAATTGATTTATTTAATACCCAGGAGCAGAGATTTTCAAAGAAATAATGCATTTCTACTATTTACTTATTTAGCCCCGCCCCCGCCCTAGAACTCCTGACCCCAGGGCCATGAATTTCACAATTTTTGTAGAGGACACAATGCTGATTACAATCATGCAAACAGTTTGACTGCTTGATGTTCAGGAGTAAAGAAAAAGACTTTTAAAGATTGCATTAATTTTAGTGGTTTTGGCCCCACCTCTCAGGCCACAAGGGGGCAGGGATCATGAAATTCACAATTTTTGTTCCCCTTCACCCATAGATGCTTTATGCCTAATTTGGTTGAAATTGGTTCAGTGGTTGCAGAGGAGAAGCTGAAAATGTTCAAACGTTAACGCACGACGCATTACCACGACGACGGACGAAAAGGATAGCAATAGGTCACCTGGGTTTACTCAGGTGACCTATAAAGGAAAATGTTTGGTATGTATACAGTCGCATTTCTTCTTACTTTTTTCTTTAAGATTCCTTTAAATAGATCAAACAGAATAAACTAGTTCAATAAATGAATCTATGATGTACATGTAAATGCATCATTCATGCTTTTCCTGTTGTTACCCCCCCCCCCTTCCCTTATTTATTTGAAAGAAGTTTCTTTCTTTACATGTAGCAATGTACATGTATTATGTACTGAAGAAAATCCTGGGATGTCGCATTCAAATATTTAATGTCACAGGGATCTATATTAATTAACAGATAAATATAAGAATTCAGTTTCTAATTTATTATATGAAAGAATTAATTAATTGGTTTGTGGCCGATTTTTGACGCTTGCGTCAATATGTTTCTTGTAAAATTATGAAATGTACCAGCTAGAAAACTATGTGCTTTCGTAAGTTTAATTGCGATCATTACTTTATCAGGAACAAACTCCTACTATCCGTCTATGGAATTCTAAGTCCATAAAATTCACATTCCATTTCAATGCAGAAAAGACTCCTTCCTCACTTTTTTTTAAAAATTGAAACCTGTTTTTGGTTTCTAATTGTTTTGGATCTCTGTTTAGGAAAAAAAGACAGAGTAATTCCATTTCAAGATTGATTTTGCATTAATTTTGCTAGGTGGATGGAATAGATGTGATAAACTCTTTTGTAGTCTTAAACTTTTTCCTCAATATATTGATTTACGATTGATTCAGTTTTTAAAATTGAGCACAACATATTAATATAAATATGTAAAAAGGTTGGTGAGGCATTCTTTAACAGAGTTGAAGAATATTTATTAGAATGTTTAATATTCAAAGGAAGTAGTATATGAAGTCGTACAGATGCAAATTAAACCAATTTCAGCAATATTTTCCTCAATAGTGCAAAAAAAACCCTTAAAATGCTGATTGTGTCTAATTGTATGCCCTTTGGCCACGGAATTCATTTGCTGCCTTTCTATTGCATGGATTTCTAAACATTCACCCTTCGTAACGGATATACACATCTTCAAGCGCAACAGAGCGGCTTTCCATTAATTTTAATAGGGCCGTCCGCCTTGTTATAGTTGTAGATGGCATGTCTCCAATACACTCCTTCCCCAAGTTATGCTAAAATATCTATTTCGGATACAGCTGTAAATCGTCTTTCAGTTCTTCCCATTTACTTTTTATTTATCATATCAGGGATCTCCAGATTTCCATCCGAAATCAACGTTGGTATAGGAACAATAATACCAACCCAGATAGCAAGACTATGTTGGACCAACATTAGCAAAAGGTTGTATGGTTGGCGTTGGGGAACAACGTTGGACCAATGTTACCATGCCAACCATCTCGACCATGACAGAATTCCTATGTTGGCCCAATGTTAGCAACTTCCATTCACTTTACTTTCCAAGGAAGGAAGGGTGTTGATCTTTGCCCAATGTTCGTAATACACCCTTAAAGAAAGTGTCTTTTAAGTTGGTAGTAGTATGTTGGGCCAACGTCGGCCCGATGTTTGTAATACATCCATAAAGAATGAGTCTTATCAAGTTGGTAGTAGTATGTTGGCCCAATGTTTGTAATACATCCTTGTAAAGTGTCTTATCAAGTTGGTAGTAGTATGTTGGCCCAACTTTCGCCCAATGTTTGTAATACACCCCTAAAGAAAGTGTCTTAGCGAGTTGGTAGTAGTATGTTGGACCAATATTGGCCTAGTGTTTGTAAAACATCCTAAAAGAAAGTGTCTTATCAAGCTAGAAGTTAATCAGTAAGATATTCTTGAACGAGTTGTGGATTTAGCTTCTATGTGCAGGAGATGTAAGGATAAAAATTACAAAGTTGTAATTTAAACTTCTCGATATGTATATGTAGCGACTCGCAATAGTATGGCAATAACTGGTGCGATGGATATTATTTATTCCCAATGACCACACAGGTAAGCAATCAAGGCTTTGAATCTGGAGTATGGACAATCTTCTTACGGTTGAGTAATAAATGATTTGATCCCACCTCTGATGTTTTAGAGGTCCTTGTTTGCTCAGCTCCTATTTTGAATTGTTTTATGGACTTTGACATTGAATACTGTTCGTTATTTCCATATCCTTCATGGACTTACGATACGTATTCTTTGATATCGAAAATAAAAACACTCATTTTTTTCTGAAGGACGATTTTTATGATTGAAAAGAAACACTTTAAATCTGCCAAGAAACATTACAAAATTGATTGTATGTTATACGTCCATTACGAGAATTTTTAACTTAAAGACCTCGCCATATACCGTGAAGGATTTCAAAGAGCGAGAGCCATCTTATGCATAAAATGGCCCTGTACTTATATCAATTAATTAACTATCACCCCCCCCCCCTTCCCTTATTTATTTGAAAGAAGTTTCTTTGTTGTAAAAGGGAAACGTAAAGTTGATAAGCTAACAGATTATCTTTTGTGAGATTTTTTTTTTGATAAAAATAGTTTAGCGTAACTATCGGGTAATTCAGTATAATGAAGGACAACATGTGTTCTGATAATATTTTGAGAATTTACTGGATGTTCTACTTTTTCCAGACCACGAATTTCAAATAAATAATCCTGATGAAAATTGAATACGCGTTTATGAATAGGATACAAATCCAATGATTAAATGGGCCATATCTTTAGCATGTAATAGATAATTTGATTTGGGACGGTGATCATGTAGATAAAAATCATGATGTGAAAGTGAATCACTATTTTTATACTCGATAAAAGGAGAGATAATTTATTACTGTCGGAACGTAATCCCTTCGTAATAGCGATCGTTTAAATTCTTGACAATTTTTAATATTGATTGTTAATAAACAATTTAAACCATCATTTGTTACATTTAAAGTGGGCTGTAAAGTTGATGTTTGCACTTGTTTTGATATTTGCGCCAAACAAGTGTCCGAAACTATCTAGTTTTAGGAAACAATGATATAAGATGAACATATTTCGTACTTAAAAAGCCAAGGATGTACGGTTAAAAGATAAAAGCAGTCATCATGAGTAAAGTGATTATAAGTCTGTATTTGTTATATTGTGCCCGTGTATCAGCACAAATGATTGCGACTAACAATTTTACTTTATACCCAGACTTGGACGACAAAGTTTTCACTGCTTCTCTTATAGGAGAATATGACGCGGCTTGTCTGGGTGTTTGCTCAGCGGTCTGTGGTCAAAGTTGTGGCTGTTTCGGATTTAACTCTCGGACCAGGAAATGTCGTCTTCATGACACGTGTTCTGAAAGTTCCATTATCGCTGTAGTCCAGGCGAATTGGAGGTACTTCCTTGCCGCCGCCTTTACAGGTGGACAATCAAAAGGTATGTTTTAAATGGGAGAACTTTTCGATGCTTGTTGTCTAAGATGAAGAATTTCAGGATTTATTTGCAAATTTTATATAAGATATGACTTTGCTAATGAAGACCACAATGTCGTTTGAATAATGATTTATCAGATTCAAGTACATTAAAATAAGAGCTCAGGGTAAATTTCTCAAAAATGGAGTCACAGAATTTTTTTTTTTTAGATGATAGTTTGGCAATGGACTGTAAAGAGCTGTGTGAAAGAGGACATACAATAACCGGTTCCTACTTAATTCATCCCTATAATAATAATGTGTCCCTGGAAGTTTACTGCGATATGGAAACTGCTGATGGAGGGTGGACTGTAAGAATGTTTTAAATTAATTAACTACAATTTTTAGCACACCTGAGCTGTAAGCTCAAGTGAGTTTTTCTGATCACATTTTGTCTAGCGTTCGTCTGTTTGTAAAATTTTTCACAATTTCAACTTCCTATTCGGAAAAACTGGGCAAATTTCAACAAAACTCGCCATAAAGCATCTTTGGTTAAGGGGGATCAAGTTTGTTTAAGTGAAGTGTCACGCCATCTTTCTAAAGGAGATACCTGTAATTAAAAAAGTGAAAATTTGGAAGCATGCTTTTAATATGGTAGCATCCTCATATAGTGTAGATAAAAGTCTATTCAAATCATGATCCCCCGGGATAAAGCGGGGCCACATTGAACGATCAAAGTTTAACAATGTAAGGAAAAAATCATCTTCTTAAGATCATTACAGCTATGAATAGTCATATTTATATGGAAGAATAGTCATGTATTTTTTTTTTTTTAATGTGTTTAGATTTGAATGAAAATGCATTCCATTTTTTTTTTTTACATTTTTCTCTGCAGTCAGCTAAATATTATTCAACTTCTTTAATTTACAAAAATTTATTTATAAGGTGCTTTCTCAGATGCTTCTAAACATTGCCATTTTTAGGTGATCCAAAGACGAACAAACGGAACGGTTAGTTTTAATCGGGATTGGGCTGATTATAAGATCGGGTTTGGAACAGTACAGGAATCTCACTGGATCGGTATGTGATATATTATTTTAACATGTAAATATACAGTTGAACGCAAAATGTAATTCTTCATATGCATGTATGACCGGAATACGGGATCCTTACAACATCTAGGCAGCTTATCCTATTTCTGAATTTTAAAAGACCTGCGTTTTATGCCCTGTTTATAGATTGCTATTGCTTATAAAATTTTCAAGTCAGATCGCTGTTTGTTATCTTAACTTTTTTATTGCGTACACCTAATGACGTGTACTTTCCAGGGAATGAGGTCATCCATCAACTAACAAAAGGCAATCACTCCTCCTTATATTTGTCTATCACGCTTCAAAATGGTACAACGATGTATGAAATGTATCAAAACTTCTCTGTGTCCGACGAGACAGATAAGTTTCGTTTGTTCCTCGGGGGAGCAGCAACAGGAACTCTAGGTATGTATGGATAAAGAAAATACCTTTTTGTGGTTGAATGTTGTCACATACTTTTAGCATATAGGTCACATTCAAGGTCAGAAGGTCATTGATCTTGGTGTCATTTGAAAGAACTTGATTAGTGAAGTATGCATACCAAATATGATATCTCTCATGGTTCAAAAGTTATGGTGAAGATTCAAAAAGCTATCCAGCATATAGGACACAGACAAGGTCATAAGGTCATTGACCTTGATGTCATGTGAAAGGGTTTAATTTGTGGAGTATACAGGCCAAATATTAAGTGGAGTATACATGCCAAATATTAAGTCTCTATCTTTCTTCGTTCAAAAGTTATCTATCTTTCTTCGTTCAAAAGTTATCTATCTTTCTTCGTTCAAAAGTTATGGCGAAGGTTAAAGTTTGGCGACAAAAAAGCTATATATAGCGTATAGGTCACAGTCAAGGTCACAAGGTCAATGCCCATGGTGTCATTTAAAAGAGCTTAATTAGTGGTGTATGCATACTAAATATGAAGTCTCTATCTTTTATGGTTCAAAATTAACGTTGAAGGTTAAAGTTTGAAAAAGAAAAAATTATTTTTAGCATATACGTCACAGTCAAGGTCACAAGGTTCACCTTGACGTCATTTGAAAGAGCTGTATAAGTGGAGTATGCATACCAAATATGAAGTCTCTTTCATTCATGGTTCAAAAGTTATGGCGAAGGTTAAAGTTTGCAGACACACAGATAGACAGACAAACAAATGGGATAAAAACAATATACGCCTCGGATCTTTTGATTCGGGCGCAGAAAAAAATCGAGAAACATAATATTCAATAACAGATCATTCAATGATATGTTATCATTTCGAACCTTGAAATTTGACCGTTTGTGCACATGAGATCGGGATCAAGGTTCCTGATACAGACGTATACTAAAGTTAATTTATAAAATGTTTCAATCTTTCTAAATGATGCTACATTTGTCTATAAGAGCAAATTGATGATGCAAAATTGAAAAGTATTTTATTATTTTATTGTTTAACTTACAAAAAATTTCAGGTATTAAGTCGAGTAAAAAATGAATCAAAATTAATCGCAGAAGTCGTATATTTTCTTGAAATATTAACAGAAGGACAGAGTGGCACAGATGAACAAAAATAACAGAAACATAGGCCGAGTAACAGGCAAACAAAAAATCAAAAGCTAGAGACAAAACAGCATCATTACAATAATAAACAGAGAAATAAATTAAGGAATTTCCACCCTCCTGTGATGTCATACGTGTTTTGCAAAAATTGTAATGAATATAAAAATTCACACCTATCTTTTGGATGAATGCCTTTGAATAGATGTAATGCAAATAATTGAAAGAATTAGAAAACTGATTTTTTTTAAAAAATTGCCAAGGGCAGTGACTCATCATGCATTCTGGCACTTTCGACATTGTACATATATTGTAAATCTTTCCCTGATAGTGATATTCCCAATTCTTGTATTTTGTAAAATTGCAATTACTTTGGAACTTTACTTTCAGAATTATGCAATTTAACCAGTTGTTTTGCTTAACGTTAATAAAAGTCCTTAATAAAAACGATATACATGTATTGGTGACACACAGTTCATAGGCCTCGGAACCGGGGGATGCTTTTTTACATAGATACATATATTATAGACATTAAACATTTGAGCTTAGGTTTAGCCCCCCCCCCCCACCCACCCCCCGGCATTTTTTTCTCTTTCACTTATACTCCAACTTTTCGATTTGCTTCCAAAGCCAATGCAATTTTATTTGATATTATCATACTTTTTAAAACATATGAAAATCTATACATTTTTTGCCATTACTAATGAAGACTATATTGAGTGATAAAAATGCAGTTTTTCTATTTGAACCCGTGAAATTGGTAGGATGGAATCACCTTGACAAAAGTATAGGGTTACGGATTTTGTTCTTCACTTAAACTATTTGATTTGACTCAGTAACATGCTGAAGGTCAAACCACCTCACTTGTAAAACCAACCTTTGATAAATCGAAGGAACATTCATTATAATTGTTAAAAGCCGTATCTTTTGAATCGACATCCTTTCCTAATTACGAATAAGTAAAATTCAGATAACTTTTGTTTAAAAAGCATACCAAATTAATTTCATACAGTGGTTTTTAATTAAGTCTGAAATTAAGAATCGATTTCGGATACTTTAGACAAAGATGTTGATGGTCGAGTTTCTCGGTTGAGTTGATTTTCAGCAATAACTCTTCAATTTAGATGTTTATATCAATAGCGAATCGCAAATTTGTATCAAGTTATGTCATTCAATGTCGATTATGCGCTCAGTCTATACAACATTGTGCATATAGACTGATTTAATTTTTAAAAAAACCGATAGCACTCAATCGTTCAATGTTGCATGCTAACTCTTGGATAATTTCTGAAGTAGCCATCACATATTGAATTTGAAAAACCAGAAGTCTCTGTCGAGACTGAAGCTCAACTTGTTTGTACTAGAGAAAATTACTTAAGGAGTTGGGAATTGAATTTTACAACAGCAATAAATAGAATAATGATCCTTGATTTAGTCTCTTTATGTTCTTAGTGAAGTCTACTTGTATGCCACATTATATTACTAGAAACCTGATTAGTCAGCAAGGGCCCCGCTGAGGGGTAGAAATATAAGGGTGCAGCTCATTGAATGAGAGTTTTACTTGATTACATTTAAAAAAAAATATATATAAAGATTATAAGTAACAACTGTATTTTTAAATTATCAAGATAATTCCTGAATGTCATAAAAACATGTAAATAGTAACCTTCACATAAAACAGGAAAAACCTCATGTCTTGTTAAAAAACTAAATTAAATGTGTATTAAAAAAAATAAGCAGGTGTTATAAAATGCATGCCTTCAGTGAATGCAAATATCACCCAGGGTTGACCTTAACTTCAAAACAAACATCAATTACAGGCAAAGGTGTGCACTTCATGTGACAGATAAAGATAAGCCTCTAAATTTTCTGCAACAGGCTAGATAATTAATCCCAAAGGATTAACTGTACTGCATTCTCATTCTTTTCTTCTAAATTTAAAATAAGAAATTTTTTTTAGGTCTGACAGAACAGGGTTATTATCTGATTACCTGTTAAAATTAACAGCATGAAGGCAGCAAATAAAAAAAAATAATTAAAAAAATAAAATAGTAATAATAAAAATGATATCTTAATATATATCTTGAATTTCGAATTCAATCAAATTATCATAAATCATTGTGTACAGTATTTTAACCAAAATAAAGTATGAACATTATCTTAAATCCATATTTCAGAGAATGTACAAATCATTCAAAGTTGACCTTAACTTCAAAACAAAGTTCATTTTCAGACAGAGGTGGTACAGTTATTAATCTCAATGTGACAGATAAAGATAATGCTTAGGATTTTCTTCATGTGGAAGGTTAATTAATCCCAAAGGATAAATTGCCCAGCCTTCCCAGTTTACAATGATAACATTCTCAGCAGTTATCTCTCTTTGCCCATTCATTCTTATGTATAGTTAAGGAATCTACCCCACCACCCCAGCTCCGAAACAGAAGACATAGAGAACCAAACTTAGCATTAAAATATGTAATTCTGCATACTAAACTACCATACCAAATTTGAACTTGATTGGGCAACCATAAAACAAGTTATTAGAAAAGAAATCAGAAAAATTTGTGGACGGAAGAATGACAGACGGACAGACAGAGTGTTTACTATAGGGAATCCTTGCGGGGCCCTAATAATCAGACTAAAACTGTATTTGGAGTAGCATTTTGAGAGTATTTAACAGAAATTTTTTTAGTAATCAAGGCAATAATGTGCATCGAAGTCAAACAACCGATATGCAGAATTGTGTTTCATGGAGTAGTCTACTTCTGTGCCAAGCCATATTGAAATCAGACCAAAACTGTAGGAGACGTAGCATTTTGAAAAAAAAAATCACAAAAATTTCTATTTTTTGTAACCACATCAACACCGTTCATCGAAATAAAAAACAGATATACAGAATTATGTATCTGAGTATAGTCTACTTGTGTGCCAAGTTGTATTGAAATCAGATCAAAACTGTAGGAGATGTAGCATTTTGAAAGAATTTCACAGAAATTTCTATTTTAAGTAACAACTGCAACACCGTTCATCGAAATCAAAAACCGATATATAGAATTATGTACCTTAGTGTAGTCTACATATGTGCCAAGTTGTACTGAAATCAGACCAAAACTGTAGGACGAGTTGCATTTTGAAAGCATTTCACAGAAATTTCTATTGTCAGCAACACTTTTCATCGAAACCAAAAACCGATAAAGAGAATTATGTATCTTCCTATAGTCTACTTGTTTGCTAAGTTATATTGAAATCAGACCATAGCTATAGAAGAAGTAGCATTTTTAAAGCATTTCACAGAAATTTCTCTCTTTTTAGTAACCACGGCCTGCGGCCTTCCTTGGATGTGGATTTCAAGTTTATCGAAATTAAAAAATTGCACAGAATTACTTGTCTTAGTTTAGTCTACTTGTGTGCCAAGTTATATTGAATTCAGACCAAATATGTAGGAGGAGAACCATTTTGAAAACATTTTATAAAATTTCTTTTATTTAGTAACCATGGCAACACCGTTCATCGAAATCAAAAACCGATGCACAGAATTATGTATCTTAGTATAGTTTACTTCTGTGCAAAGTTATATTTAAATCTGACGAAAACTGTAGGAGGAATAGCATTTTGAAAGCATTTCACAGAAATTTTTATTTTGAGTAACCAGTGCAACACCGTATATCGAAAGAAAAAACCGACGCACAGAATTATGTATCTTAGAATAGTCTACTCGTGTGATAAATTATGTTAAAATCAGACCAAAACTGTTGGAATAGCATTTTGAAAATTTGTTTACAGACAGACAGACGGACGGACGCAATACTATCGCATAAGCTGTTCTGGTCTCTGACCAGTAAAGCTAAAAATTCGGAAACATGGAGAAAATTCGGATAAGCCAATATCTTTTGTAGTTAAATTATTTATGTCAATGTTATAATCATCTTATAGGCCCTTTATGGTAATATCTTTCTATGTAAAACGAATTGGTATGATTAGCATCAGTACTTTTTCATCCGTAATATCCATGGAAAAGGTGTAACGTGCGGGACCCGAGCGATCTACTTGAGCTCGTACTTGGTTATGCCCAGTCTTATAAGGACAATAGTAAATGCAAATTAAATATACAAATCAGCAAATGCTATATATACAAATATAGAGGACACTTGCCTATAGTGTATAATTTAAATAGGGGTGGGACGATATACCGATACATACCGATATTTTCCTCGTAGATACGGTTTACGATACAAGCAATCAAATATCGGTACGAAACGATACGGGAACGACCTATTCAAAATTGAAAATGAAAGTATCTGTTTTCGGAAAATGGGGGCTTATGCGAAGCGAACAGACGATGTTGGTTATTGCAAACACACTTTAGAACTAATAAGTTGTTGGTTAGGGGTAAAAAGTTTTTACTTCTAAGCAGCCTCGGAGGATTGGACAAGGAAATTTCAGTATGTAATGCGTGCTATATACAGAAAGTATCGTTTCCAGAACAATTAGATATTATTGATTGTTAGTCCATCCGGTACTTTTTTGTAATCTCAGCTTTGCTACAGACTTTAAGCAATTAATGATAATGTAGATGTGATGCTTTTAAAATGAATTTCAGTCAGTGTTCTCTGATGAACTACACAACTGTTTGTAAACAACTACTTAAAAGTAATTTGGTAATAATAATATGTACATGTATTGTTGTTTTTGTAAAGTTTTAGTCAATGAAATTGATGAACTTCAAGAATTAATTTCAAAGCACACATAATTTGATATAGAATAATTTGTTGATTTAATGTCAAGACAAAAAAAAGAAATATTTTTAAAATGCTAATCCTTTTGAATAGTTTTATAATTTATCTTAATATCGAGATACGTATCGTATCGTGCTAATGTATCGAGATAAGTATCGTATCGCAAGATTTGTGTATTGTCCTACCCCTAAATTTAAACAATATATTTACAGTACAGATATTCCTGCCACTAAGCTATAGAAACTGACTATACCCGACTCCACTTGGCTATAGATACGATGACTGACTTTACCCACTTGGTAATACTTTCGAAAGTCAATACCAAATGCCCCAAGGTATTTCTAGCCACTTAGCAACACTACAGCCAATTGGCTTTTACAATCTAATCGCCAATTTTTTTTAGTCACTTGGCTAAACCCGTCACTTGGTAATGCTATATCCGTCAACTGGCTATACATGTTCACCTATTGTCAATATAATCAATAGCTTTTTCACTAATTAATTTAACACTTGAGATTATTACTAACTTACAAATGTCGCTGACCAAGCTTTGTTCACCAGCAATTTGGTTATAAACGTTCGACCCCGAAGCCACTGACCATTTGCTTACTTATATGATCTTCATGTTGATAAATTTCAGTGACTTTCTGGCAACATTTTTCTGAGCATACTTTGCTCGCCTTAACTAAACAATTATTTTTAGTGCATGTTTATTTATATAACATTCTTTGTTGTAAAGTCATTTAATCAAATAACCTTTTAATTACATTATTTACAGCTATTTCTTAATTATACAATATAACACAAAGGATATAACTCCCAACCGTTTTAAAGGTATTGACCTAGCCTTGCCTCGAATATCAAGCGGTCAAACTTAATCTCACTGATACCATTACTTTGTGATATTGTTTTCATCAATTTTTAAATACAAGAAATAAAATATGAGAAGAATCCTACCTTATGAGGGGTTATCAAAAAGTTTGTAGACTGGCGCTATAAAATTAATACTGTTCAAGGTACTTCAATGAAATTTGAAGTATAAGTAAATATACATTTTTCCTATATACTATGAAGATTTTATATTTAAATTATTATTTTTAAAACATTTACATGTTAACACATGCAATGTTTTGTCTAGTCGGTGCAACCTCAAAATGTGACAATTTCTGATCTTAAAGTGTAAAAAATAAATTGAAAAATAATGACTATATCACATCAAACTTTCCCTTAATTTTTACACTTTGACTTTATACAACTGTGCCGTAATATTTTAAATTTTTACGGCATTTTGTGCATTCTGTGAAATACAGTAGCCTAAAATATTGAGTTTGGTCAAAATTGTACGAGAGTGAAAAATAACGCCGGAGGGGAAAGTTTTTTTAACGGAATGTTATCAAGTTTTGTGTTCAACTTGGTAAATATCACAAAAGAGACCATGGAGATGTTTGATCAGGTAGGGGAAAGTAAAAATGTGTCGAGATCACTTGTCTTTAAGTTGCATAAACGATTTCGAGACGGCAGAGACTCATGTGAAGACGATTTGCGAGTCGGATGCCCAAAACTTGTCACCACTGAAAATAACGTTCATCGCGTAAGGGAAATCTTAAACTCGGATAGACGGATTAAGTAAACGCAGTTGAGTGAAGATCTTTCTATCTCATGTGGATCCATTTACAACATTGCACACAAAGATTTGAAAATGTCCCGGGTGTGTGCAAGATGGGTGCCAAGACTCTTAAAAGATTTTGAAAAAGTCAGAAGAGTTGAAGAATCAAAAAAGTTTCTGTGCCGATTTCGCAATGATCATCAAAACTTTTTGGACCGAATCATAACTGTAGACAAAATCCAATTGGATGTCCAATTTTGACCCGGAAAGTAAACAAATGTCAATGAAGTGGATTGGGTCTAATTCACCCCCTCCCCAAAAGGCCAGAGTCTGTAAATTTTGTGAAAAGCACATGTTATAATAATATTTTTTGACACACGTTGAGTTATTTTAAGTCATGTTGTGCCTAAAGGAGGATCAGTAAATGCAAAATATTACTCAAAGGTTAGATATAACTTTTATTGCATTAAAAGAAATATTAAGTACTGTAGGCCAAACTTTTATTTAATCCACACATACCCTATAAAAGTAATAAGTAATACAATTAATTTAAATATTGATTATGCAGTTATAAAAACGAACAAATATTTTGTTCATTAAAAATACATTTTTAAATATTATCGCGCAACTGCACTGCTGATTTTATATTTCTAGGTTTTATCAAAGAATTTAGTCAATGCCCTTAGGAAAAAGAGGCCTGAATATTACATAAATCGGGAAAACATTCTTCTACATCATTACTATGCTCCATCTCACATATCAGTAGTGACTGTACTTACAATCAACTTACAGCTAGGAGCCGAAATTCTGCCCCACCCACCGTACTCACCGGATCTCGCACCTTGCGCTCTTTCCAAGACTGAGAGGCGATTTACGAGGGAGATAATTTCATCACAGGGCTGAAGTCAGCAGTAAATTAGACACTTGGATCTTATCAACAGGACTAATATCAGTCCATATTTCACTCCTGGATACATTGCCATGAAGAGTGTTTGTGTTTTGTCGCAGTGGGAGAGTACTCATGACGTGATGACGTTGCACGACGTCAAAATACTGAACCGGCAACAGCGTTGTGTTACCGCAACTTGTATTATTTATTGTACGATAAAATTATTGTTTTGCAAAGTACAGAGTTGAAATTTTCAGAATAACTTCAACTTTTGTATATTCAAGTTGACAATAAATTTCTATAACCCAGCTAACATAGTATTTATTTTATAGCGCCAGTCCTTGAACTTTTTGATAACCCCTCGTAAATCATTGTTTACGCTTTTGACGTTTTAGTTTTAACTGCAGAGATGTGCCTTTATCGGGTAGGAAATGACTCATTTGTGAGGTCAGATGTAGAAATAAGTTGCATTACAAACAGAATATATGTGACGCGTCATGAGACTTTGGGTCCAAATGCGGTATTTGTAAAACAATGAATTGACGTCATAAACATCGCACGTTTTTTCCTCATGCTCTGGCCAATATTTTTTTTCTACAAAACCTATGATTTGGAATAAAAAAAAATAAATGCCAATCAATTTTTCCCGTAATTTAAAAGTAGACATTGAAAATCAAGTGTGTAATTATTTCAGTTTTGTGCTTTCTCTCGTTTAACTAATTTACAGTGGAAAATAAACATGCGTTCGTGTATTTAAATAGTACATGCACCGAAAGCGAAAGTAGAAATTTTATCTCCCTTGTCAAAACATCACTTCCGTTGTAAGAGTAAACTATCTTCTGCTCAGTATTATGTCGATTGTGATTACCTTGTGTACATATAAAATGGCAGTATGAGCCAAAGCAGTGTGTTATCGAGTGCACGCACCATACCCCCTTCCATAATAGACCAGGACGACGACGAGTTTAACGAGGAAATATCACAGGTTAATAATTTATTTTTTGGAAATGTGGAAGTACATGACGGTCTTGAATGTTCGGGCAGTCTCTCTGATGAAAGTGATAGCGACACAAACGAAGAGTGTGATAACGAAATAAACAACAATGACTTTGGGATATCAGATTCCGACAGAAGAGAAACGTTGGGTGTGGAGAATTTTTTTTTGCAAACACCTGTGGATGCACAAGACTATACGGTAGGCCATGCAGCTCTGTTGTTGATAGGTGTGTTTTAACCGATTATAGAAATGTGTGTTTAGAGACAGAAAAAGCAGAGTCAGATATGCTGATAAAGGTACAGCTCTTTCATCACAGAAATAATTCCACAGAGACGTGTGCAAAAAAGCATAAGACCAAAGAAAGGGAAAGGGTGAGGCAGGGGTACCATTTCAGTGGGGTCCAGGTCTGCAGAGAAACATTTGCGTTTGCCCATGGTATTGGTAGAAAACAAGTCGATTCCATTGCTAGATCCCTGGATCAAGATGGGCTTGGTGCAAGGAGACACGGCAACACTGGAAAATTACCAAAACACGCCTTAACAATGGAGGATGTCAGGAGAGTCAAACAATATATTATTAGCTATGCGAACAAATTTGGACTTCCTCTGCCTGGCAGGTTACCAAATTTTAGACATGAAAAAACTGTTTTATTGCCATCTGACAAGACAAAGGCAGATATTCACCAAGAATACCAGGCACTTGCAGATGAGATGTCACTGAGAAAAATCTCCTTATCACAATTCAAAACTATTTGGCTTGAGCAATGTCCAAATATCCTAATAATGAAGCCTGCAACTGACCTTTGCCACAGATGCCAATCCTTTGCAACAACACTTTCAGCTAGTGGCAACTTGAATGAAGAGGAAAAGGAGGAATTATTAACCAAGTATCAAACACACATTGACCATGTGAAGACACAGAGGGACCATTACAGGGATCAGTGTGCTACAGCCAAGTCAATATTTAGCCAACTCAGTCCAGAACAACAATTGAGAGGTAATGCAATTGTTAATCAAACTGCGTAATAAATTTGATTTTCTGTTTAAAAAGAAAAAAAATAATTTAAATTTTATTTGTTCGACAATAAGTTTAAATTTAAACACTGTTAAAGGCAGACAGAGAATATTTTAGAGAAACTACTTGGGTCAAACAATGCATAGATATAAACAATTAGATATATCTTTTAATATTGTCATTACCAAGTTGTTTTTGATTTCACTCTTTTCTGTTTTTTAGGCCAGCCACCATGTACCTTGAAGGCCCAATGGCATTACAGTTTTGATTATGCGCAGCAGGTGCATTACCCTCACTACGCACAGCAAGTTGGGCCCTTGTTTTTTAAAACACCAAGGAAATGTCAATGCTTTGGCATTTGCTCTGAGGGATCAGGTATATGTATATTTTGATTTAATTGATATTATTATTTTCTTAAAATTTTAGAACATATAATATATTTCATTCAAATTTATTTATTTATTGTTTGTGACAAAACATTGATACTGGAATCCATATCCAAAATATACATCAGTAGTTAATTTGTAGGTACCCAGATATTTTATCTCGTGGATGAAGCTCAGCACTCAAATAAAGGAGCAAACACAGTAACCAGTATGCTGCACCACCATTTCATGTACCATGGTCTTGGAGAAGTTGATGTTAAACTTCACATGGATAATTGCAGTGGACAAAACAAGAACAATACAGTCATAGGGTAAATAGTGATTGTGAAAAGTAAAATTTTGAAATTTTGGAAGAAAGGTAACATTTAATACATATGTTTAATACCTTTAAAAGGTAAAAAAAAAATATACATTCAAATTAGGATATATTTGTGTTAAGTATAGACAACTATATTGCTTTGTTTGTTCAAGGTTAGGCTATAAAAAATATTATCTTGGTTTTCAGGCCCTCCCTCATCTCCTTTAAGGGTGCTTCATTGACCCTTTTTATTGCTAAATCAATAAAATAAAAACAACAAATCACATTCCTCATCATTTTCTTAGGTAAAAAGCTGCCTCATCAGTTTTGGGGGCAGTAAAAAGTGAAAAAAAAATGCCTGCCTCCTTTCCTCATCATATCTCTTGAAAAAAGGCATGAGAACCAAGGAATTAATTTTACATGGCCTTAATTTTACATCAAACATCTTAGCCTATATACTGATACCTTAAAGACAACTTCTGGTTATTAAAAAGTATATAATAGTATATAATAGTTTAGTAGTCTATAATATATATTCATAAATTTAGAGCAACATGCAATTTCTTTATTTTGAATTGTTTGTACAGGTATGGTCTTTGGAGAGTATTAGTTGGATTACATGAATCAGTTGAATTCTCAATGATGGAAGCAGGCCATACAAAATTCAACCCAGATTGGCATTTTGGTTTATGGAAAGTCAAATGGAGGCACTCAAAAGTTGAAACATTAGAGGAAATTGCCACCAGTGTAGCCAGATCTTCCAGGAATGGCCATAACATTCCACAGTTAGTGGATGACCCTGATGCACCCCTTTTCTTTTATGACTGGGCTACCTTCTTCAAGAGGATTTTTAAACCAATACCCCATCTGAAGTCTTACCATCATTTCAGGTATTTTTGTCCATTATCTAAACACAATGCAGATCTCTAAAACTTAATATATTCAAACTTATCAGAGCACTTAATACTCAACAGAGATCAATAAAGAAAATGTTTGCACATATGTCATAAAAAAAACTTCACATGAAAAATTGACGTGGATTTGAGATCATCTTTACATTTTTCTTTGAATTTTTTTTTAGAATGGACAAAGACCATCCTGGTACTGTGTTCTTGCGAGAGTACGCAGATAGTCCCGAGGTGGCTGTAAGCATCCTCAAAGCTGGTGCTACAGTGGATCCAAATGCTCTTCCTACTTCGATTCCTCCCAAGGGTCTAGATGCACACAGGCAGTGGTATCTGTACGAAGAAGTTGCTCCATATTGCGCGAACAAGGAAAGTTGCCCCAAACCAGCTGTCTGTAAACCCATCATCAAGATGGAATCTCCTTCACTGACTCGAAAGTGCAGTAAATGCAAAATGACTGGACACAATAAATCAAATTGTAGAAACTAGTTTTTCAATATGACCTTTTATGATCTTTCTAGTCTTGTTAAAACTTATTGAGATTTTAATTTGTTATTTGCCATTTTTGCATAATCTTTTCATGTTTTAATGTTTTTTCCAACATTAACCTATTAATTGATAAAAACATGTAATTATTATATAAAACAAAGCTTTGTGTTCTTGTTTCTTTAAATTTATTTGATAACATTGAACAATCAAATGGTTGAAATGTTCTACATTGTATTTTTTAAACCCAGAACTCATTTGTTGTAAAGGAACTGTAACAGTATCTCAAAAACTGCAGTGTTGCACAAAACAGCATAATAACCCAATTATATGATGGTCTTTGTGACGTCATAATTCTAAAAATAGTATGCCAATGAGAGTAAAACTTCACTGTAGTATATTTGGACACCTAAGCTTTAATATTAAGCAAAAATCTCATTTTTGAAAAATTCCTCATTTGGACCCAAAATGTCATGACTGGTCACATATGGTTACTGCCTCAATATATGAATTTGGGCTTGGGTCGAAAATGGAAGCATCATTTGAATAAGGTCGCCTTTTCACGTAAAATGCCTCATTTGCGGGCGACAGGGCCGTTTAAATGTCAAAAACATTTTTTATGAATAAGTTAAAGAAGAATCGTCCATTTCCTTATTTCTCGCGTCTCGATAGTTAGACCTGCAAAATAACGTTGTAGAAAGGTAAGCAAAGTTGCGACATCAGCTGGTGTCCCTGAAATCCCACTTTCCAGTACTGCCTCTTCTCTGACCCTCCCCTGTACATGTCACACTTTAAAAAATGGGTTCGAGTCAAAGGAATCTTGGATTATGTACAGACCAGTAGAGCTACAGTCTCGTCAGAGACTTTTTGTACCATTTTTGATAAAAGGTCTAGAGCACGTGTGCTTTTCGTGCCACTTTTTTCTTTTCTATTTTTTAAAAAAACATTTTCTTAGAGTGTAGTTACTATTTGTTTCCTTTAAACTACAACACATTCCTTTATAGGATACAACAGGCACGTAGCAACATGGGGATCTGCCCCCGTTTTTTTTCCATACATAACCTTCACTATTGAAAATGTTCATTAAAGGGCCGGTTGCCCTCCCCCCATCCCCCGTTTTGCTACTGTATTCAGAAATATGGGAATTGTAGCATTTTTAGCAAAAAGTGGTACTAAAAGAAGTAGGTATTGAAAAAAGGTTTGCCTCTACAACCCCCACCCCCTAACCCCCCTACCCCCGGAACAGGATTTTCAAGTTTGGACATTTGATCTTTTTCTTTGCTTGGCAACCTTTTCAGGTAAGTAATTTTTTTTTCTCTGGCTGTCCCCTCCCCTGGGGTGCTTCAATGCTACGTCACTGCACAAATGTTCCTCTTCAAAATATATCCTTTTCAGCTATTTTACATTTTCATGTTCGTCGCTTAAGTAGGTCTCAATGTTACCTTATTATCACATGAGTGCAGATTATGTTGACAAAGCCAGACTTATTGAAGCCCTATTATAGTGTAATATTATAGTTTGCAGCTAACTGCAAAGTTTCACGTTACGTCACGATCTTTTTCGTTAGATGCATCCAGCGTAAACAATGCACGTGATTGGTCAACTCAAATTATCAACATTGACACGGAAATAGTCTGTTGCACGTGCAACCAAGAAGAAAGTTCCAGTCTTAAAGCTTGCGGTTAGGAGACATGTACAATTGACCTTGAGCGCAGCTGTCAACTAGATCGTGACGTAACGTGAAACTTTACAGTTAGCTGCAAGCTATAATATTTATATTTTATTATAGGAGACAGCATGCTGAAAACAGGGTCCAGTACTAAGGATCTGTCTGGTATGGCGTTCAGCACACGTGACCGGGACGGCGACTTAAGCAACGGAAACTGTGCAGACCACAACAAAGGAGGGTGGTGGTACAACAAATGTCATTACGCCTTCCTCAATGGACCGTGGACCCCAGGCACGTGGAGCAAACCCTGGTATCCAACCATCCGTAACGGCTCAAATATCGCGGAAACCAGAATGATGATTAGACGACGTTAACGTTTCCCAAGTGTACATGTTATTTAGCACAAGGTGCAGTGATTTTAAGAGAATTATTGTAATTCTTTTCATTTTTTTTAATATTTGCAATACAGTCTTGTCTTTCTTGTTTGATATCAGTAAACAGTTCTGCATTATAAAATGTGAATTTATTTAAAATAACACCGGGCCTTGTACTTACATTGTACAGTTAATGTTCATTTTGCATTTTTTAGGATCAACTCCTTGATCCTTCTATAGTGGAAGGAACATATGCACTTTATCCAACATGTTTTTCGAAAAACTGGGGGACTTAAAATTTCATTCGTCTCTCCGTCAGTCACACAAACTTTAACATTTGGTCATATCTTCTGAACGAAGAGAAATAGGACTTTCATAATTCAGTTCTGATTATTTATGTGTGTTTCATGTACTTGTGACAAGACCTTTTTAACTATACTTAATTTTTTTTACCTTGACGTTTGACCTGCTTTAATAAAAATACTACTTTGACTATGGCGTACTTTTTGAAAGCGAAGGTAAGTAACTGATTGGAGCCACACCTTTAAAAAAGGAGGGCCTTCAAATTACATTACAGTAAAATCATATTTAAATATAGTGTTTTCAGATGGCCTTGACACAGAAAATACACATGTTAAAAACGGACTCATGACCTTTTCCTCTCAAATCTTAATGTCTAATTGAAAGTAATATAATGTAAACATGTCTTAAAAGTAAGTCAATGTTCAAGGTCACGCTCACGACGTATAAAAGTTCCACTGGTAACGGGTACTGCGCATGTGAAAGAAAAATGCATCATTTATCTCTTCAAAATCTTCACATTTAAATAGTCGCCGGTAAAACTCAGTTTGCGACCGTTAAATCAGCATTAACGGTCGCAAATACTAAATTACAAGATAATTATTCCCTAAATATTTGATATAACTTTGCTGGGTGTGTTATGTGATAATAAAATCTTAATGACTGACTTCATCAAGAGAAAAGTTCAGTTTGTATTAAATGGTGATAAAACCGCACTGAGTGTATTACTTAAGCTATGAATCATTATTTTTCGAATGTTTTAGTCTCCTAACTACAACGGTGTGTGCAAACAAATTTCGTAACACTTCCGGATAAGTGGCAATTTAATGTGCTGCCCTATGATATGGAACCCGCCGCCAGAATAAACCACAAGACCTCAACAGTGTTGACTATTTTATTGGTACATGTATATGATTGGTAAAAAGCTGAAACAAAAGAAAATTTGGTATAAGAATCCATTAACAACCAAAATGATCAAAGTGACTTGCATATAACAATTATGGCACATACTGCTTTCCATTTATAAATAAAAATATTGTCAAGACCGTGTTCAATAATTTCTAAAGCTAGGCACCATAAGCTGAGCCCAATACTCATCCATTATTACTAACAAAATAAACTTTACATGCACATGAAGCCTGATTCATAATACTAAGCTGCAGATCTGTAGCTCTCTGCTTGAGTAAATTCGGACAGATAAAGCAGAGAGCTACAGATCCATGCGTTCTAAAAACTTTCGATTTACGCCGCCGGTTTTTTGTCGCTCATTTCAGGTATTATTTCTTTTTTTTTCCAAGCTTAATATCCGAAAGTTAAGCTAAACAATTTACTTCATTCCTTAATGTTTATTTACCTCTAAACGGTTCAAGAAGGGTCGTTTGTAGAAGTTGACATAAAATGGAAATCTTTTAAACCGACAATCCAAGTCCATTAAGGCTTGTTTCGGGCCATTGAAAGGTAAATAAACTATCAATAATTGAAGTACAATCTTATGTCATTACTTACACTGTGGTCAGCTACACAAAATAAAAACGTGAGAATTTTCTTTTAAACAAGAGGCCCATGGGCCACATAGCTCACCTGAGTAACTTTGATGATGCAGTTCTTTACCAGATTTCCCCTCTTCTTATATCTATTGTGGCCCCCTAAAGCCCCACCACCACCACCATCCCCCGTCTTGATTTTCATAATTTAGAATCTACCCTATCACAAGATGCTTCCGTCTAAGTTTCAGCTTTCCTGGCCCATTTGGTTCTTGAGAAGAAGATTTTTCCTATATATTTCTATTTAAAAATTGGGTCGTTATTGTGGCCCGCCCTACCCCCGGGGGTCATGATTTTAACAATTTAGAATCTACACAACCCTAGGATGCTTTCACATAAGTTTCAGCTTTTCTGGCCCAGCGGTTCTTGAGAAAAGGATTTTAAAAAGATTTTCCTATATAATTCTATGTAAAACTTGGATTTCCTATTGTGGCCCCGCCCTACCTCCCGGGGGTCATGATTTTAACAATTTAGAATCTACACTACCCAAGGATGCTTTCACATGAGTTTCAGATTTCCTGGCCCAATGGTTCTTGAGAAGAAGATTTTAAAAGATTTTTCCTATATATTTCTATGTAAAACTTGGATTTCCTATTGTGGCTCCGCCCTACCCCCGGGGGTCATGATTTTTACAATTTAAATTTTTCACTACCCCAGGATGCTTCCACATTAATTTCAGCTTTTCTGGCCCACTGGTTCTTGAGAAGAAGATTTTTAAAGAATAATGCATTTTCACTATATAATTAATAAACCCCTGCCCCGGGGGCAATAAAATTAACAATTTTGGAAGAGGCACTCTTGCTCATTATAACTATGAGCTTAGTTTATTTAATACCCAGAAGCAGAGAAGATTTTAAAGAATAAATGCATTTTCACCCAGAAGCAGAGAAGATTTTCAAAGAATAAATGCACTTTCACCATATAATCAGTAGAGACCCGCCCTAACACCAGAACCCCTGGCCCTGGGGCAATAGAATTAACAATTTTGGAAAAAGCACTTTTTCACATCATAACTATATACTTAATTAGTTTATTTAATACCCAGGAGCAGAGAAGAAGATTTTCAAAGAATAATATATTTTCACCACATAATCAATAGAGCCTCGCCCTAACACCAGAACCCCTGACTCTGAAGCCATAAAATTCACAATTTCCTGTTATGATCGTGACAAGGAGCACACAGCAGGTGTGACCGGTCGGCAGGGGATGCTCACTCCTCCATGAAATCTGATCTCACCTCTGATGTTTTGGAGGTCAGTGTTTGTTCTGCTTCTTATGGGCTTTTGATCTTGAACACTGCTCGTTATCTCCATATTTTTCATTTTACTCGATAATCCGTCTGAAATCAAGAATGCCGAACGGATTGCAATATATGAAACAAAAAACTCCTTTTTTACACATGAAAAAGGATATGCTTCGTTATCTGCCATTTACGACAAAATGTACTTTTGAAATACGTTAAAGACAATAACTAGTATAAGGGACAGAAGTTCAAATTCAATAATTTTTTTATTGATTTCAAATTTCAACAATCCCTTTTTTTAAAAGGAAAGAACAAAAAATTATCTATGAAATGATTCTTAAAAAATTAAATCAAAATTAACATTTCAAAAAATGTGATGTCATTGTATATTTCTTTTGTACACCTTGTGGTTAATACATTTCTTCACATATATATCCATTGATCGCTGTAATATCTACACCGTAATAATCAAATGCTCCCGTTTTAGCCTCAATTGCAAGAACGTCCCCATACTTGGCAAACAAATCAAAAATGGAATACGAAACTGCCACGGACTTGTCTGTGTTCTGCCAACATTTGTCTATTAAAAAACATATTGTAAATCTTCCCTGGATGGCGTAGTGTCCATTTCCTACAAGACCTGCAATGAAGAATTTTGTCAAGAGTCGATATTACATTGTACACTCATTCGGAAATTGCTTTCATGGTCATGTAATTTTGAAATTAGTAGCCGAAAAATTTTTAATTCGTGAGAGTAGGGGAAAATATAAAAATAAGATTTTCCTGTTATTTCCCGATCATGAGAAGGAGCACACAGCGGGTTGACCTGTTGCCAGTGGATGCCTACTCCTCAATGACACCTGATCCCACAGACGATGTTTTGAAGGTCTGTGTTTGCTTTGCTCCTATTTTGTATTGTTTAAAGGACTTTTGATCTTGAATATTGTTCGTTATCTCCATATGTTACATTTACCTGGCAGGAAAACATTAAAAACAGCATCATCACTGGGAAAATGCCCCCTCCAACCAGAGGCGCCTTCTCGGTTAATTTTAGATACTTGCGAAATGAATTAAACATCAAACTTACAAGTTACCAATAGTTAAAAACTTTCAGTACTTACCAATATCGTTTTTATGTTAAATTTCAAAGCATACAATCTGATTAAAAAAAATTATCAGACCGATGAGATTTCTTCTCATTTCTTGCATTTAAAAATCTTGAAGTCCAGTATAGAAACGTGGAGTGATGTTTTCTTTTCATCGATATGTGCGAGTGCTAGAAGCATTGTGCCATTGATAATTTCTTAATTGCCCCGCTTAAAGTTGTGTGCACGGAAATTTACATCCGACTTTGTAAACAATCAAAGCTGGTATTACAAAATACATAGGAATTACCAGCATTTTTCGGGTCCAAATATTCCATGGGGAAGTGTCATTTAAAAAAAAACAGAAAGTCCATGAGCAAAAATGCTCTCTTAAGCATATTGGCCAGGAAAAGGCAGAAATTAGTTTATTAGAGTATTTTGAAGTCTAAATATCTGTCAAAGCAATCCCTTCCGGTTGGGATTTTCCTCTAATATGGCCATACCATACCCCTTTGGAACATGATTTGAACAAACTTGTTTATCTACACCACCAGGGATGCTTCTAAATAGATGAATTTTCATAGATTTACTTACTTAATAAGTTTTTAAAATGAATATTTCTGATATACATGTATTCTAATTTAAAACTTTGATCGCCCATTTTGGCCTTACCATACACCGAGTGGTCACACTTTGAAAACCAGGATGCTTCCAAATAAATAGAAATCAATCATGTCTTCGGCAATTAGCCATGTAATCGTCGTTGGAAGCAAACACTTTTCTAATGATTTTAATAAATAATTCTAATACCAGTGTAAAAAAAATGTTAATTACCCCTAATCCCAGCTCTTTAGATAAGGGGTTTAAACGACAGTTTCCATTGAAATCGAACTTTCAGCATAATTTTTAAAAAAGTCAAGGATGTAAATGTTTTTTAAATGTTTTCTTATGATTTACGAAAATAAATGGCTACACATCAACAAAATTAATCTGTTTTGTTTATGTGTATTTGCATTAATGTTTTCTGACCGTATCATGAAATTAACGAATTCACCGGATCCGAGTTTATAAGATGTTAGCGTAAATACAAAGTTTACAACGTTTTTATGCTAAAACATATACCTACCGTTTGCATACGACTTTAAAACGGATAACTTGTAATTGTTGATTTCCCTTATTATAAAGAGTTGTCCACCAATGCGCGCGCAGCCGCCCTGCATGTCCGCATAGTTTCTCTCACTTGTCCGATTCTTGAGGGTTAGGCATATTCCCATGTAGGATTCAAACGACCCTGAGCAATGCGAGGAGATGACAGGAGCTGAAAAACAAGGACGGCTCATTGAGATGAAGCAGAACTGCAGTATGTTTTATTTAAATCCGATGGTCGGGACCGACCTAGTGAATTACAAATTGGTAGCAAATGTTCCTCCGCTAAGCGCTCGCCAATTTGGTGTGGAAGTAGCGGCTCCTCCCGATATGACCTTGACAAATGGGTCCCGTGTCACGGTAGGTTTAGGCACGATAAAATCCCTTACTGCTCAATGGCCGAGTAAAGGTCAAATTTTGAAGCCCTTAACTTGTTTAAAGTGATGTCTGTATCAATTCTCGAATGGGGCGTAAAATTTTTTCTGCGACTACGAATTTTCGCGACTGAACATTGGAATTTGATATTCGAAATTATACGATAGCAAATATATCTAGCTTGATGGCGTAAAAAAAGAAAATAACAAAAATTTGTAAATAAATACTTTCGATAATTATTACTTACACTCGTAAGGTGCGCAATACCAGTTTTTTGTTCCATCGTTAATAGCAGCAAAACTAAACCAACAAGATAGCGCCACCTTGTCAAATCTATAAGCTCTGCATCCCATTTTGGAGCACTCGGTGGCACATTCTAATTTTGACCTCGTTTTGACCTCAAAAACTCCTCTTTGTTCCCCAGAAGCAGCGGACAAACAGTTGTCTTTACTTAATTCGTGCACGGAAATGTCTTGTATACTGAAATTAATATCAATAAACAAAGAGAAAATTATCACGTATGCCAACATTGTAGACAGTGATTATATTGTAAGGCGTGAAGACATAACAGTCTGAAATCAATTAAGAAAGTGAAAATATGTACGAAAAACATGAGTTTTAAATCAATTTATACAATAATCCTATGTAAGTACTTGCGGGAGAAAAAAGGCAAAAATCGCTAAATAAAAGATTATATTTACAGTCTATGAGACGAAATAAAATCAGTTCAAATAAATATGGATGATCCTCTTCTTCTTAAAAAAGACGTTATTTTTCGAATAGCGTTATGTTCGTGATACCGGAATCACCTGCGCTGATTATAACAGATTAATAGAAGCAATCCCAACATTTAATGTGCAAATGCTGAATAAAGAATTTACGCTTCCTTAATCATAATGGATTTATTTTGCATTTGAAAACTTCTTTTCATCTAAAGGGATTAATTTGGGAAAAAAATCGTATCTTCATCAATATCTTATTTACAAAATAATGCTACAGAACATCTATGCCCGATTCCAAGCTTTAAAACTATACTCTCTTAATATTCAAATTTACTGATAAAATAGAAATGCTTAAAAAGGTATCGATGTTTATTTTTATTTTCGTTCTTTTTTAAAAGATAATGTATAATCAATCAGCTTTATGTAAATTTTAATGTAATAAAAACGAGAACATCGAGTAATCTGCCCCTAGTGAAATTATATTCGAGAAATTTCCCTTTATAGCTCTTAGCACTATATAAACCAGAAAAAGTTTATGTTGCTGAGGTTAGCACCAAGCGAATACGGTCTTCTTCAAAGAAAACAAAACAACAATACTGATTACTTTGATTAACAGTGTTCATCGATCACAGATTCCTCTACCCTTTTCAATGAAAATGTAATTTGAATACTCATTTTGGCGGAATTTGCGAAGGTGTAATTTATCACGGTTTCCTATATTTATGTTTTGCAACGATAATGCTTTCTCCTAATAAACCTGTAAACTGCACATCTACGAACAAAGCAAGGATCAATGTTTTTTTTCCAAATCATTAATTGATTAGTATTTAATCTATGTGGACTTGCTTATGTTGATGAAACCGAGGAATCACTAAATAAAAAAAAAAAATATCAGCTCATAGATTTAAATTAATAATGAGGGGCAACAGCTTTCATAAAAGGATGCCGTTTACTCGATCATTCTATTTTGTCAATGAAATTAAAAATTTTAGGAAAGATTTACCACTACCAAAAGTGTCTTTTTTACCCCCCCCCCCCCCCCCGCTTCAAAAGTGGGAGGGTATATAGTAATCGGGATTTCCGTCTGTCCGTCCGTCTGTTACGCTTTAGGGTACCCATCTCTTATCCGAAACTCCTCTTATACCAATGAGTGAAATTTTATGAAACTTTCACTGAATCTTTATTATATATTGCCATTGTGCACCTCCTATTTTACTTTTTGATCCGACACACATTTTGGGTTTCCCAGCCACAGCAAAACATGGACTTTGTCATCAGTTATAATCATATGGGAGGCTGGGGGGCGGGGGTAATCATTCACTGAGCTCATTGCTCACAGTACCTCTAGTATTAATTTTCAATCTGAAGTTGAAAATTATTACATGATGAATTAATCATTTTCAACTTAGATTATTAAAAGACAATAGTCCTTCACTGAGTACATCTCGCAAACAAAGAGGAGAATTTTAGATTAAAAACTTGGGAAGCCTTTCCCTATAGATGTAATTACAATGTCTGTAGTATTTTAGTTCTTTCCAGTCTACAGTGTAACAGTGTAAATATGATGGGACTTTTTAACCATATACAGAGACGTAAGCGTAGTCAAGGACTTCGGTCTTACAATAAACCTTTTAATACCATTGAATCTGATTAAAATCAGATCCTTTGATCCGCTCACATAGATCGTTACACAAGGATCTGAAGATATCACATTCAGGGTCATCTCCTGGTGACCTATCTAATAGAAATTTTCATGAAAATTTTGACCAATCAACTTAAGCGACATTCGGGAAAACGAAAACCTGCGGAAAAGATCTTATCGTTTCGTAAAAAACAAAGAGCTAAAACAAGACAAAGGCAAGTACAGATACTTATTATATAGACTGGTCCTTTTCTTGACAGGCTACAAAAACTAGGTCACGATTTTTCCATTCGTGTATAATCGGGCCTTTCCCCTCTGTAAATGAATTCCGAGATACTTCCCAATTCTCAAAAGTAATAATTTGATTGGATAATTCAATGATTGGCCAGTATATAATTATAAAGGTCTGAATTGTAGCACGAGTTGCAGATCTTTTTGTGAGAGGGAGAGAAGACGTGTTGTCCGACTTCAAGGTTGACTTAGTGGATTCCTAAAGAAATATGTTAACATTTCTCTAAGTTTTCTTTGTGACATTTTTTTGAAGTAGATTCTCGTTAATTCAATCGGAATTTGTCAATTTCTCAGACACACAGACGGACGGGATTTAAGTTCATATTAGACCCCCTTAGCTTGTGGTCTTTGGCTTGGTCATAAGTGGTAGGGGACTATTACATATAGATGCAATAGTGACATAAGATGCCTTGTGCAATTTAAATCTATCAGAAAACGGTTTTTAAAATTGTTTATCAGTTTATTTCACAGATGTTCGGTTTGCCAGAAACATCAATAACTAACTTGTGATATTTAATGCATAACGGACTTTCTGATGTGAAAATGATTAAAATAATTCAACCCAACTTCTTCAATTCTCTTAATTTACTTACATGTCATTTAAAACTTACATGTTTATGTGGTCATCATTTCAGATATTTGAAATACATTGATATATATTTTAATCGCTCAATTAACTACTTAGCAGAGCTCACATTGCTTAATATTTCTTGTGTGTTTGTTCGTACGTTGTTTTATAACGCCTCCCCCCTACCCCATCCCCAAGAATTGTTCATTCATATGGAAACGCCACCACTTGCCAGTGGGGAGATGCGAGTTTTGTCCTATTCTTGCGCTTAGGGTCATTGAGCAGGGAGGGATCTTTTTCTCAGACCTGCCTACCCTTTTTTATTGTAAGGGTGTAATTTGAGTACTTTTTTTGTGGAATCTGTGCTTCCCTATTTTCATGTTATATAATGTACTAGATAATCTCTAAAACCAACCGTAATTATACATCATTGAACAAAACTAGCGTAAATGTATGTTTTTCAATGCCAACGTGTTGTAGATACCAGCTCATTTATCTTTTATCAAACCTAATTCAATCTTACACTTTAAATGAAGCTGTTGATAAAATATATATCAAATTACTTAATCAAAGGGTTGCATTTGCAAATTGTGCTTATTGTGTTTAGTCTCATTATCCGCCTGCTTGAATAGCGGGAGGGTATATAGTAATAGGGATGTCCGTACCCATCTCTGAACCGCAACTCCCCTCAGACCACTGAATGAAAATTGATGAAACTTTCACAGAATCTTAAGTATTGCCATTGTGCAGCTCCTATTTTACTTTTTGATCCGACACACATTCATATGTTATAGAATATTAAGAAAGAGTGTCTAAATGTAAAATAAAAACGCATAATAATCATGAAATAAATTTTTTCTGAATAATGGGTTAAATGTTTCATCCAATCCTGATTGACAAACTCCGACGTAAGTGAAGTGCGGAGAAATAAGCACACATGTTGGGCATAGTCTAAAGCACGGACCGCGGTATGTCTAAACAAATTTTACTTTCTCTACTTCAGCAGGATTTGTTGTATATATAATTTAAAATGACGTGTAGATATAAATATACAATGTACTTTTAATACGGAAATTTTTCAAAACTATGACTTAATCTTAATTTATTATCAGACAGAATATTAGGAGATTTTTCTCCAACAGACAAGGATAAAGCGCGTTTTACAACATGCCAAGCCTTTTCCCGCCACATCTCACACCAAAACAAGATAGAGAAGAAATGTAGTGGCGGATTTAGAGGGAGTTGGGGGTTTCAACATCCTCTGAGCGAGCGAAGAGCCCCACATAGTTGTTACGTTTTATTTAATGTTAAACTATCTCTAGTTAGATAAGTTTAAGCATTAGTTTTAATGGTTAAGTGTTAAAATTACTGTAAACATCAAACTTCCGCCAGAGTTCGTTTATAGTGAGTGCGGGGACGCAGAGGGCTATGAGTAAGTTGCTTAAATACATTTTACATGTAGCAATGTACATGTATTATGTACTGAAGAAAATCCTGGGATGTCGCATTCAAATATTTAATGTCACAGGGATCTATATTAATTAACAGATAAATATAAGAATTCAGTTTCTAATTTATTATATGAAAGAATTAATTAATTGGTTTGTGGCCGATTTTTGACGCTTGCGTCAATATGTTTCTTGTAAAATTATGAAATGTACCAGCTAGAAAACTATGTGCTTTCGTAAGTTTAATTGCGATCATTACTTTATCAGGAACAAACTCCTACTATCCGTCTATGGAATTCTAAGTCCATAAAATTCACATTCCATTTCAATGCAGAAAAGACTCCTTCCTCACTTTTTTTTAAAAATTGAAACCTGTTTTTGGTTTCTAATTGTTTTGGATCTCTGTTTAGGAAAAAAAGACAGAGTAATTCCATTTCAAGATTGATTTTGCATTAATTTTGCTAGGTGGATGGAATAGATGTGATAAACTCTTTTGTAGTCTTAAACTTTTTCCTCAATATATTGATTTACGATTGATTCAGTTTTTAAAATTGAGCACAACATATTAATATAAATATGTAAAAAGGTTGGTGAGGCATTCTTTAACAGAGTTGAAGAATATTTATTAGAATGTTTAATATTCAAAGGAAGTAGTATATGAAGTCGTACAGATGCAAATTAAACCAATTTCAGCAATATTTTCCTCAATAGTGCAAAAAAAACCCTTAAAATGCTGATTGTGTCTAATTGTATGCCCTTTGGCCACGGAATTCATTTGCTGCCTTTCTATTGCATGGATTTCTAAACATTCACCCTTCGTAACGGATATACACATCTTCAAGCGCAACAGAGCGGCTTTCCATTAATTTTAATAGGGCCGTCCGCCTTGTTATAGTTGTAGATGGCATGTCTCCAATACACTCCTTCCCCAAGTTATGCTAAAATATCTATTTCGGATACAGCTGTAAATCGTCTTTCAGTTCTTCCCATTTACTTTTTATTTATCATATCAGGGATCTCCAGATTTCCATCCGAAATCAACGTTGGTATAGGAACAATAATACCAACCCAGATAGCAAGACTATGTTGGACCAACATTAGCAAAAGGTTGTATGGTTGGCGTTGGGGAACAACGTTGGACCAATGTTACCATGCCAACCATCTCGACCATGACAGAATTCCTATGTTGGCCCAATGTTAGCAACTTCCATTCACTTTACTTTCCAAGGAAGGAAGGGTGTTGATCTTTGCCCAATGTTCGTAATACACCCTTAAAGAAAGTGTCTTTTAAGTTGGTAGTAGTATGTTGGGCCAACGTCGGCCCGATGTTTGTAATACATCCATAAAGAATGAGTCTTATCAAGTTGGTAGTAGTATGTTGGCCCAATGTTTGTAATACATCCTTGTAAAGTGTCTTATCAAGTTGGTAGTAGTATGTTGGCCCAACTTTCGCCCAATGTTTGTAATACACCCCTAAAGAAAGTGTCTTAGCGAGTTGGTAGTAGTATGTTGGACCAATATTGGCCTAGTGTTTGTAAAACATCCTAAAAGAAAGTGTCTTATCAAGCTAGAAGTTAACCAGTAAGATATTCTTGAACGAGTTGTGGATTAAGCTTCTATGTGCAGGAGATGTAAGGATAAAAATTACAAAGTTGTAATTTAAACTTCTCGATATGTATATGTAGCGACTCGCAATAGTATGGCAATAACTGGTGCGATGGATATTATTTATTCCCAATGACCACACAGGTAAGCAATCAAGGCTTTGAATCTGGAGTATGGACAATCTTCTTACGGTTGAGTAATAAATGATTTGATCCCACCTCTGATGTTTTAGAGGTCCTTGTTTGCTCAGCTCCTATTTTGAATTGTTTTATGGACTTTGACATTGAATACTGTTCGTTATTTCCATATCCTTCATGGACTTACGATACGTATTCTTTGATATCGAAAATAAAAACACTCATTTTTTTCTGAAGGACGATTTTTATGATTGAAAAGAAACACTTTAAATCTGCCAAGAAACATTAAAAAATTGATTGTATGTTATACGTCCATTACGAGAATTTTTAACTTAAAGACCTCGCCATATACCGTGAAGGATTTCAAATTTTGACATTTGTTTGACACTCATTATTACGTATTATTATTTTCTTTTAATTTTAATAATTACCTGCTTCTAGGAGCATCACGAGAATGTCTTGCTTATTAAAAGAAGGAAGAGGACAGTTCCTGCATCGTTTTGATTATAGTAATAAAATAAATTCTGTACAATTTGAAATATATTCTTAAATATTACTCTTCTAAAGACTTTCTTAACTTTTTTTGGTTGACAGTCTTCATCCTTGTGTACGACTCCTATTGCTGCAGAGGAAATCAGAATTTTCTTGAAGAAATCTCGGTAAAGAAAAAAAGAAGAGGCCTTGAACTTGTTTTATTTAATCTCTTCTTTAGTTATCTTTTGAGTAATTGAATGGCCCCGAAAAGGGCCGTTTATTGACTGTCGCGCTTATTGAAAAGATGAACAGGATTGCTCCCGCCTCATTGAATCGTGTTTCATCGGTAAATTAATATCTGGGAATTTTTACATCTATTCTCATAAAGGTTCTGCTAAAATTTTCTTCATCTTATTGTTGACAGTCGAACGTCTTGTGTCAAATTCCTCTCGCTCGTTTTAGTTGGTTAAAAAGGCTTGGTCAGAAAGACGATGACTGTATATACCTTGGCTCTACTGGAAATATCCTTTTCCTCTTAAACACATGACAAGTACGTAAGTGTTAAATCTAATCATATTTTTGCAAATGAAAATTATCGGTTCAGGGGATGGGCGATGGGATGTGCTAAACTTCACCCAACGACTCATCGTTATAGTAAAATACATTTTGTAAACATTTCAGATAATGGTTTCTAAATATTTATATATTATAAAAAGATGCTAAAAACGCAAAGAGAAATTCTTGTCTAAACTCGTCATTCAATCCCAGCATCTCCTAATCAACTTTTAAGATAGATGAAATAATATCCATAAAAATATATATCTCTTAAAATGTCAATTAAAACATTCTCTTTTCCGACAGAATGTCTACTTAAAGGGAACTAGATGTAGAGGCTTATCGATGGTAATATTAGACATACTTAAAAATCTAACATAAGTTCAGCAATGAATCGAGAAATGAATATTAACTTATTGCTAAGGGAATGAATTGTTGCTGTCCTCATGTGTCTTCAGAACGATTCACATAATCAAATAATTACAAAAAGTATATACCCCTGAAAATAAGAGTTGAACCTGTCAACAATTAAATGCACAACTCCTTTTTCTTTTCATTATTCTCATCATAAAGTATCTTTTATTGTCAACTTCATGGAGTTCATGTAACTGTCTAGATTATTAAAAGCACGAAGAGGACTGCCCGTCTCGTTGAATTGTGTTCCATCGGGAATGTTATGTCTAGGAAATTTTACGTCTATTTTGATGAAAGTTCTGACATGGATTTCAGATTTCTGCAGAGATTTCAAAATATTTCTCTAGAAAAAATCTCTGTGAAAAAATTCTCAGTTTGAAGGGGACTCATAATTCTAATTTGGTGGAAAAGGTTTGTCAGACAGAAAATGGCTGTAGACGGCTGAGCTCCAATTGAAATGTCTTTTTCTCATTTATACATGACAATTCATCAGTGTTGTATCTAAACGTACTGGAGAAAGGAATTACACAAGTCGGGGTTGGGGTGAGTTGGATGTGTGAAACAATACTCAACGACTCATATCGTCATATTTAGCTACATGATGTTAACGTTTTTGATAATGTTTTAGAAATTTTAATATAAAAAAAGATTATGCCATGTAACGGAAATGCGTCTTTGAGCTAATCAATCAAGCCAAGCATATCCTGACTACTAGTATTTACGTTGATTGTGAAAAGTTCCATACAGTAGAATAAGAAAAGATCATAGAAAAGAATACGTTATGCATTAAATGCATGGAAAAAAAAAAATTAAAGCACACTACTGAATCGATGCTTTGAAAATTGCTCCTTGGTATTAATTTGTGATGAACAAGGGTGCCTTTTCCAAACTTGTGAAATATTTGGTCGCAGGATCAGAGGTCCTTTTGGGGCAGGGCCATAGGTAATAATTGCCGATTATAACTGATTATTTTACATGCATTATCTGTTCATCTACTCTGCCTATGGGTAAGTAACAAAACTAAGCCCACTTAGTGCATAGTAATGATGAAAAATTGTGCTTCTGTCAAAATTGGGAATGTAAAGGCTTCTAGTTTAAAACAGGAACCAAATTCAATCAATCGAAAGTTGTTATATGAATTTAGGTGACCTATTAGGCCCACGGGCCTCATATTTGTTATACTTTTTATGCAAATCAAGGATACATTTTGTACAGTCCTTTGCCTATCCCCTTCAGCAATTATCATCGAAGTAATTTTGGTATCAGTCCTGGATTCCAGTGTTTGTCAAGTTGGCCCAACCTGATCATGGACTTAATCTTTCTTGATCGACGACTTTTGGATGGACACCGCTGGAAAGGTAATCCTGTTGTGAGGAAAGGTAACGTCTTGAAGGAAAAGAGGAACAGACTTTAACATGATCACTTTTTTTCGCAGACGAAACACTCCAAACAAGTAGGTGAACACCTGAAAGGATTGATTGATTGTATATTGTTTAACGTCCCTCTCGAGAATTTTTCACTCATATGGAGACGTCACCGTATGCCGGTGAAGGGCTTCAAATTTTGACCTTTACTCGGCACTCAGGGCCATTGAGCAGTGAGGGATCTTTATCGTGCCAACGCCTGCCGCTGACACGGGGCCTCGGTTTTTAAGGTCTTATCCGAAGGACCCGCAACTTTCACTTCAAAGTGCCGAGCGCATGGCGAAGGAACAGTTGCTACCCATTTTAACGACTAGGTCAGTCGCGGCCGAGATACGAACGCACGACCTCACGATCACGGAGCGAGCGCTCTACCGACTGAGCTACCGTGAACGGTCACCTGAAAGGAAGCCATGAAAACCGATTTACATGATGTTACATGTAGCAACGTGGTGTTGAAAAAATTCTGGTGTGATCCAAGGACGCAAAAGTTATGGATGAGCGATAAAACCCTTTACCCCGGGTTGCTTTGTGTTGTTTTAGAACATAAACAAAATTACATATACCGGCGGTGTTGGAAATATGTATAAAGTATTGTTCAATTATTATATGCAACAATATTCCTTCACCACCTGCATACGGAGTTTATGTATTGCAGTTGATTCGATACGCGAGAGCATGTTCTATGTATGAACAGTTTCTAAAAGGAATTGAATTATCGACAAACAAGTTGATGAAACATGAATATAGGTTGTCTCGTTTAAAGTCATCATTTGGTAAGTTCTATGGTCGATACAATGAACTTGTCAGCAAATATAATTTATCATTGAGGCAAATACTGACTTACGTTTTTCATACTAATTGTTAGTCCAATTTTTATACACTAAATTGACGATTTTTTCCATTATTTCATGACAAGAAGCACAGATCTGTCGACATGGAATGTTCACTCCTAAATGGCACCTGATCCGACTTCTGATGATTTAGAGGTCCGTGTTTGCTCTGCTTTTGTCTTGTATTGTTTTATGACTTTTCATTTTCTAAATAATCAAAAACAGTTTTCATTCATTTGCTTTTATTGTGTGGTAACATATTTTTGCTACACTTCAGTTACATATTTTAAATAAAATTGTTCAGAAAAGAATAAACACTGATATAGATCAATCAAAAATGAATATAGAAAATTAAAAAAAAAAGGCTACTGGGTATGTTCATAGGTTTGATATGCTGCGAGTTAACCCAAGTTTTAAATCTAGATTTGAAATAAAATTTAATATGAAATAACTTAATGGTTTTTTTTTGTTTAGGCTAAGCTGATTTCTGAAATTGTAGTATTTTTTTAATTCATTTTTTTCCTTAAAAAATGTGTAACCAGATAGCAAATGCTGTGAATGCTTGTATCTTTATTCTTGTAGACAAAAGTATGGTATGGAAAATCATGGAAAAGGAAGTTTCTGAGTGTAATAAATACTCATATGTAAATCAAATTTGTAATATTGATGCTTCCTCACATTTTTTTTTGCTTGAAACTGCATTTCTGTCACGATCACACAAAAGCTTCATTTTATCTTAATTTATCCCGAGCGACCCTAATTTTTGGAGAAAAAAAAATCTGTAAACCAAGAAATTAAAAATATGTGGCCTAATTCTTAATAACGAGATACTAACTTGTTTTTAAGGGGTTACTTACTCGTTTTATTATTTTTATCTTGTCAAAAATGAGCCTGGTCGGCTTTTGTAGTATATAACCACTATTACAATTTTCATTCTTAAATTGAACTTTATATAAGGGAACAAATATTATGACCAACAAAGAAGGATGAAGTCATTCTTTAAATGAATATGTACCAAAACTAACAAAATTTCTTTTTTTCTATTTCCTCTTTTTGCTAAATTTCCTTCAAATTCTTTATTTTTTCATTAATTTAGTCTTTTCAAGCACAATTTACTTTATGTTTAATAAAAAAGAAACATGTTTCAATTATTTTATTTTTTTTTAATACACGTGAAGTTAAAAAATTAAGCTTACTTTTTAAAAAAAAAAAATTATTCTTCCTTTTTTTCTACTTAAGTATGTGATGTAATCTAGAAATGCAGCGACGTCTCTGTCTAAAGACACCTTGATGAACTTTCTATTTTTGCATTTTCTTCCTTTTACTTCAATCAAAATTAAGCTGTATCAATCGCCATTTTAATTCCTTATCAAACTAAACATGTTTTTATCAATCTGTTTCAGAAAACATACTTAAAACTTTTTGATCATTTCAATAAAGTCTATGCTTACGTGATAATATATGTACAATCCTATTGAACAGACATACTACTTAAACATTTTTCTTTTTTCCACTAGTATTTATAGCAAAGTGAACTCAATATAGAAGACATCGGGCTTGTGATTAAATGTATAAAAATATTATGGAATAAAACCATGATACATGTAGTTGTTATTACTTAAATGTGACATAAGAAAGTATTTGACGTACATACAATGTACATGTATTTCAAACAAACTGTCATGCCTCTTTAATTCAACACTGTAAAAAAAATCCATTGATTTCCAATTTAATTAGCATAAAATAAAATTATTTAATGTATAATTGCAATATTACATATGTGTTTACGTAGTTTGGTTGGTTACCCTTGATCTTCCAAACTATAAAAACTTTTAAGGTCACCTGAGTCACTCAGGTGACCTATTGCTATCCGTTTTCGTCCGTCTTCGTGCTTGAACAAAGAAAAATTTACAAAATTCCAAGCCAGGTGAATTTTATAAGGAAAAGCAAAATGGTAAAAGAACAGCCTCAGGCCAAAATAAAATTATAGTTTGTTTGGAATTGCCTCCCGCCTCATTGGAATGCCCCCTCCTGAAAATATTTTATTGACCAAAAGTAGGGAGATTTTTTTTTATTTAATCAATTTTTTTGGCCCATTACATGTATCACATACACCATACAAAACACTGAAATAGATATATGTAAAATTTTAGTTGATTGTATAGATACTTTTTTTACAAATCAGAAAATATATTGACTGTTTACTGACATTATTATCAAAAATTTAAAATTTATCTTCAATTAAAAAAAAAAATGTCGAATTTCCCTCCCTGCTGTGTCTGAAACCCATCACGCGGCAATTCCAAACAAACAAACGAACAACATGTGTGATTTTTCTGATTGTTCACTATTTTGCGTTTCCTTGTAAAATTTATTTTTTTTTTACAATCTTGATATTTATTGAAGCAGCATAAAGATTTTTTTTCTTCTCTTATTCGGATCTAGAGGTCACTTCCACATTCCGTGTTCTTGCATTTGAGTTTTTTACAAGTAGCCGGAACTTTATTTCTGTTAGGTCTATAGCTGACTCATACCACGTAAGGTATTTATACACTTTTATTTTATTTTCTGATTAACTGAATCAATTATATTTAAAAATTAGATATTTTTTTGACACATTGACTTCCAACTGATGTGTAATACTTTGCAGTAGTAGAGGTGTACCTTCTGAATATCAGACTGAGTTACAGGAGAGGGATGTCGCAGATTGTTGACAGGCAACTGTGTAAAAATTGTGTCTAACAAAATCTTTAAACAGGATTTTTAAAAGGATAAGTAGAGCAGGATTGCGATTGTTTTTGAATTCTTTAAGACCTAAAAATGTATGCTACCTTTCAATGTGAAGCGCATTAAAACATGGATTAGTCGTGTTCGCCGAACTCCAGCAAAAAAAAAACAAAAAAAAACAACAAAAAAAAAAAAACATAAACTAAAGGCGTCATATTCATATAGATGTTGTTTTTAACTCGTGCATTGAAATTAAAATTGGCAAACACCTAAACAATTTAACAGATATATTTCAAATACTACATACATTTATTAATATCTTTAGATATTTACCTGTGTAGAGTGTTAATATGTAAATATATATGTGTAATATGATAATCTTTTTACAAGCAAGACATAAACAAATTACAGTAAATAACCTGGTTCAATTAAATATTCAATTCAGTTTTTTATTGTCTAAATTATTATAACCATAGCTTGAATATAGCTGATTTAAGTACATTTTTAAAAAATCAAGTAAAACAATTTAAACAGTAATGTCCAGTATACGTTTTCGGCAAAGTGTGACTCTTTTTTAAAAAACAAAATTCAAAGTCGCCGTTTCAAGTAATTTTAAAGTTCAAAAGTCCAAGCATTCAACTCTAAAATAAAAAGAATAGTTTACAAAACTTAAAAACATGAATAATACAAGCCGTAGCCATCAAACTCATTTATTTCTGATAATTAATTCATAAAGGCACACCCTATCCGTACCTTAAAAATCTTTCGACGGCTTAATTTTGAAATAAACGCACCGGAATGTTTTCCTAACCAATGAATTAAAATATAAGTTGGTTAAATAAATATTTGTCAATTCATTTAAACACATATACATCTCTGAGCTGTTTTATGCTGACACAAAGATAAGAAAGTTATTAAGTTATTTACATGTAATCTCCAGATGATTAACTTCCCTTTATTCAGCGTACCTGTAGACTCACACTTTGTATGACGTCACTTCCTTGTCCCACAAGAAGGGGGACACTGAACGACGGATTAATAGACATTCTGCATTACATGACCGGAAAATGAACTTGGTAAATGAATACTCATGCTTTTACCCGGAACTATAAACAAGGTAATGTTTTTTTTCTTCTGAGTTTGTTATTATCATTGAGGCATAAAAACCTAGCCACTTATATAATTATAAATCAAAAATGAGAGTAACCAATTAAAAGAAAATATACTTTGTAATGTTAAGAAACTTAACATTTTAATCTTTTGCCGTGCACTCCTAAAACCGTATAACACGAAGATAACTTTTGCCGTGCACTCCTAAAACCGTATAATGAACACCCCAACACACGATTTTGTTTTTTTTGGGGGGGGGAGTAGGTACTTTAAAATGAATAATGAATATGATATCTCTTTTTATCTTCACATGTCAGCCCTAAGACAAAAGCATTGACTTCTATAGAGTGCATGACTGAAAAACGTGAAGAAACTTTAAAAGGATATTCGCACTCCTCTTCTATAGATCGGGATTTATTGTTGATGCAAAATAGGTTGTAGATATTATTTAAAGCTTTTCATTCATCAAGGTGAAACCAAATACAAGTAAATCAATATACATTATTGAATTAGGTTGTGACAACTACTCAAAGGCCATAAAATCCACAGACACGTACAGAAAAGACAAACAAACAGAGATTTTAATGAAGTTTTGATTCAAGATGTTAAAACATATATAATTTGTAAATTAATGTTTGTCTCAGGGTAATTAAAGAGAAGTGCTTTATTACATTATTATGATGAGATAAGATAGATGAAGGACCTCCCATTAAACCTAACACGGAAGATGTTTCCTCTTCACATCCTAAAGCACTTAGTTTTATTCGTATGTCAGTTTGTCTAAGTGCCTTTTTAAGTGCTTTACTCCCATCTTAAGATAACATAGAGTTTGATATACAATGAGTTTAAAAATCGTCATAAAGGTGACAGTTTAGATATACGTGTTTTAATATATTGAACTGCTTTCTACAGTGTATGTATACTTTACATGCCTTATCTGTAAAAATATTTTTTCTATAAACTTAAACAGTAATGATAATTCTCTTAAGGGTATGTAATAAATACAATGTAATTTAATGAAAGAGTATGTTATGCGCTCACCACCATATTGCCATTAAAAATATGGTTCTTGTTGTTTTTTTTGTTGCTATATTACAATTGATTTTTTTAAAAAATTTTATTCAGATACGGTTTGATTAACAGGGGGAATTCCCAAAATAATTCAAAAAGATTTTTTTTACATAAGCCCGGAAGTGAAGCATTAATTTTAATCTCTTTGCTTGATGATGGGTTGACCACTACATTATCATTACCATTGTGATACGAGAAGTAATAAATAAAGCTCTTGGCCTCGGTTTACAAATGTCATCAAAGGGAAACCTTTGTAGATTAATTCAAGTATGTAAATGATCGTAAAGCTATTAAAGTTTGTAGTTTTATTTTTTTATCAGAGGAGGAAACAGCTGAAAATGGCTCGCGTCCTCGCCCTGTTATTTATGCTTGTGGTTTGCACAGAAACTTATGGTAAGACTTCAAACATACAAATCAACGCGTTTGTCCGTAAGAAGCTTAAGAAAATAAATTTACATTTCTTTGGGTACATCTTATCTTTCCTCCGTGTGTTTTTGACTCTATCTTTGCACATGCATGTCATTTTTTGTCACTTTTTGAAGAATAATATCCAACATATGCATAACTTTTTTGTAAATAAAGCTACTTAAGATTATAATTTAGATGAAAATTGATATTTCCTAGTTTCTACTGTAAAATATGCATTTGAGTAAAAAGCATTATTACATGTAGATAGGGAATAATCAAGTTTTAATAATTGTGAATTTTTTTTTTGAAAAATCATATACCCCATATATACTGAGTTCAGACGAATACACTTAAAGGTATTTGGACACAGATTTGAAGTTATTATTTTCTCTATAATATTACGACATATATATACTCCCCGTCAATGAAAACGCAACACTCTACTTTTAGGGTGAAAAATTATATACGGGATATAACTATGTACCAAACAAGTTAGGACATCTTTTACTTTGCCAAATCAGTTATTTAATGGTTGAATGGTTTTCATTCCATTACCGAAAGTTAATTTTTTACCTCTCTTAACAGACAACATTTAAATAAAACACCCCCCCCCCTTCCGACCATTTAATCAAAACATTCTAGTCCGCCATGTACAACATACATGTACGCAGTCCGATTTCTACCATGCATTAGGTTCATCAATGTCTTTATCTGAGCGAAATAAATATTCTTGGGCATTTTTAATTGCCTGTTGTTCAGATACTGCGGTCGAATTTTCTCTAACTTGGCGTAGTGTAATAACTCTTGGACTCCCGGTCAAGAAACTGTTATTTATGCTATTGAAACACATGAGTCTGATGAGTCGTTAAATAGTGTGCATTTGCATCTGCAGCTCTTTTTTTCTTTATTTTGAGAATCTCCAGCATTAGCAATGAAAATCAGTCATTTTGAGGAAATATAGGCATCACATCCGGTAAAGAAAGAAGGATTTTTTCCCGGGATTTTAGTACAATACTTTTGATAAACAGCTACAAAACCTTGAAAACCCAAAATATTGTTAAAAATTTTATTAAAAATGCAAAAATTTGATTTCCGTTAAGAGGGCTAAAAAGCAACTTCCGGTTGAGGAAAGAAAGTCATTCAACCGTTAAATAACTGATTTCCCAAAGTAAAAGATGTCCTAACTTTTTTGGTACATAGTTATATCCCGTATATACTTTTCACCCTAAAATTAGAGTGTTGCGTTTTCATTGACGGGGAGTATA
>PRKT01000604.1:125788-172505 GCA_003671525.1 Saccostrea glomerata | reverse complement strand
TCGATTTGCTAAACTCTGTACGCATCTCTTAGTTCGGAATGACGATACTTGTGAAGGTGTTTTGCTTTCTAACATTTCTACTCTGAATAAAATTATTTTTCTTGATAAAAGTTTTAATATTTCTCATTGAAACACATCAAAATTGCCAGTTTTCCTAAGGATTAAGAATAAAGTTAAAATTTGTGAAAGTGCAAGGATGCGTCAATCAAACCCGCCAAAAAATTAAAAGTTTTAATAACTTTTAAATGAAATAAGATTTTTAATTAATTTTTGTGTGAAATGCTATTAAAATATATAATTCGGGATATTATACAGAAAAAATAAGAAAATATTAATTTCAAATCTGTGTCCAAGTACCTTTAAGTAACTGTTGCTGTGATGCAGTTGTATATAAGATGAACTTTTACAACACTATATACAAAGATAATCTGCTATTAATTATGATAATCTAAAACTTGGGTCCTAGACCATTAAAAAAGAAAAGAAATATACAAGTACTTGAAAGTAAACAGAACTTAAAACTATATATAGATGGATATAAAGGTTTATTTATTATAAGAAAACTCTTCACTTCTGCAGAAAATTTAGCATTAAGTAAACCAGCATGGCAGCAGAGTGACTGGCCTGACAAACCAACAGCCTGGGGAGCAGCCAAGGCGGTAGACGGACAGTACACAGATCGTGGAGCTGCAGGAGGACAGTGTACAATATCAGGACCAAGTCAATCAACAGCTGAGTGGAGAGTGGATCTAGGGAGTGTAGTCAGCATCAGTCATATAAACATTTTTTACAGGACTGATAATATAGCTAGTAGGTAGAACAAAATAAAAACATTTCAGTTTGTTTATTTACCATATACCGGGGAGGTACAAACTACTCGATCGTATGTTTATACATGTAAAAACAAATTGAAAATTGATGCTCGCTGTTTATCAATTTCATGGGCACTTTAGAAAAAAAAAATTAAACGACCCTTTGAAAATTGTTCACTCAGATTTGGACTCCACACCTTGCCTGTTGAGGGCTGCGAATTTAGACCGACATGTATATTGTGAATTCAAAATCTCTCAGTAGTGAGGGACATTTTTCGTGCTTACACTTGCAACACTGAATCTCGGTTTAAATAGGTTTGCGCAGTGATATCAGAAACCCGATACGTATGGTTAACTCCTTCTTCTGCGACTATAAAGAAGAAACAATAAACCACCGCACAATGGAAATCAAACCTCTAAATGCTTAAAATGTACATAATTGTTTTTGAAAAAAGAGAATTTTCAATAAAAGATTTATAATGTTGAGGTATGTCTATTAAATGCAGATCAAACCATATACAACTCTGACTGGAGAAAAAGCCAGATTCTATGTGTATATCTACCGGTAAATGGACAATTATTAACAATTAATAGCATAGATTAAAAAAAAAATTGTATACCAAAGCTAAGCACAATTCAATCTTGTTCCCCGACATATCTTAGGTCTTGAAAGATTTCTTTGGACGCATAAGCTGTGAAAAATAAGTATATGTGCATCAAATCGTGACGTTAATGGGGATTTTTGTTTAAAAATTAATTAATAAAAAGCATTCTATAGTTTTGCTGTTTCCGGAGATGTCTATTCGGCGTCACAGGCTCACAGTCATTAGTCAGTACATAAAAAATACCAGCTTCATTTTTGTAGCTGTGTTACAAAAGAATCGCAATCGGGTCCTCTGAACAAAAGTCATCCTATCGGGAGGGAAACTAAAAGAACAGTATTCTCTCGACATTCACTACGAGCACGGTCGGCGGTCACTTGTCAAAGATCCATTGGCTCTGTGTAGACTGATTGACCAAATAGGACAGCATATGGTCGGGAAAACTCGAAGATACTTTGCATTTAAAAAAAAAGTCAGTACACATATTCAGTCAACGCCGTATCTTGTATTCTATAACGCTGGGAACCACTGCAAAAAATGCAGAATATCTCCTTTTCATGATAATTGCAAATTAAAAAGAAGAGAATTTATAGACAGCTTTATGATAGGAAGTAGCGTGATTAGTACGTGAATAGTTGTTTAACCTGACAAAGATAACTCTGAAATCCCAGATAACGTTGCTAACATGTTCATGTATTTCTCCGTAATAAAAGAAAAGAGTTATCAAACCTCTTTGACATACCTTAAAAAAGACTGAGCCCTTTGGGATTACTACATGTAAATAACTAGATAAAATATCAGAATTGTTTATCATATTTTCTATTGTTTCAAGGTCCTGGTGCTTATTACGATCGCTTTGCTGGATTCTTCGTCTACGTTTCTAATACCACAAGCAGGCAGGACGGCCATCTTTGTTTCCATGAGTTACAACAAGTGAACGGTACACCGACAGAGAACCAGACAATCAGCTGTCCTGTACATGGACATTATGTTATATACTACAACGAACGGGGAAGACAGGGTGTTACATATCCACCTTACTATTCTCCATATGCATATAACGAGCTATGTGAATTGGAAGTTATTGGTTAGCCTTGATAAGCTTTTGAAAGTTCCATTTATCTGTTATAACTCCAATGTAAAGCGGAATCCAAGGGCAGGTAATGGTTTATTTTTCTATGTAGGATGTCCTGATCCAATCTTCTATGGAGAAAACTGTGATCAACCATGTTCAGGGAACTGCCAGGAACAGAGATGTACCATCACTACAGGAGAATGTCTGGGCTGTATACCGGGATATCAAGGGCCTATGTGTAATCAAGGTTAGCAAATATAAAATTATCATTATTTTAGGTTACGCAGCATAATACCGCATACTCATCGCCAGTTTTGATTTTTGATAATGAGATGATCTTTTGAAAAACCTTTTGCATATTTTATTTACATTTTATTTATTAAAAAAAATTAAATTGTATATCATCCTTGGTTGTTTTTGTGTTCTTCTCAGTATGTGACAATCAGAGATACGGTCTGGGGTGTTCCTCTACATGTGGTAACTGTAGTGACGGGGCGACCTGTAACCATGTCAACGGCACGTGTATGAGCGGATGTGACGTAGGAGTGCAGGGCGAAAAATGTCAGACTGGTGAGGCTTGTCATTGATATTTTACAAAAAAAGATTTTTTCCCATTTGTTTTTCATTAGTTATGAATAAATACACATTTATGATAACCGTAATGTTTAAAATTTAAGTCTTCAGACCGGTATATTTTAAGAAGTCCACTTTAACATGAAAATCTTGATTTTTTAATCTTATGAAATTTGAGTAAAATGTAAGTAGGAACATTTTAAAACCTTATTACCTTATTTGAATTTTAGACTACATTTTTTTTTTGCATTTTTGCTATATAAATAATGTGTACGAAATTATCCACGTGTGATTCATTTATTATACAAATTATATAAAACCTTTACTATCAAAAAGGCAGTCCTAAAACAAGGTAGTATTGTTTAAATGGGCAGCACATCGAATGTAACGATTTTTGATATTTTATTGAAAACAATGTCAAAGTATTCCAAATGTTGTGTTATTGAATTCACCTTCATTACACGTCTTCGATATATTTTAAAGTTAATCTAGAATTATTTTATCTAAAAAATAAACAAGATTTTTTCCAGAGCAAAATAAAAAAACAGCTGCTAAATGTTATTTTATAAATATATAGGGGTAACTTCTATATTCATAATCATTTCAAAATAAATCAGACATTAGTCACCTTATCTAAGTCGTCTTGATATAGGAACAAACCTATTGAGACATTTTCAGTTAGATTCATATAGTGTATATCTAAAATTCGGAATCAATCCCCCCAATTTTTTGTGAAAGAGTCCCTTAAATTAAAGAATTTTAATGTATGGAATGTTTAAAACTTTTACTTCAACAGCGTGTCGACCTGGACGATACGGTAAAGACTGCAGAGAAATCTGTAGCGAGAATTGCTTACGTCAAGACCAGTGTAACAGATTTAATGGTGAATGTTACGGCGGGTGTCAACCAGGATGGAAGCTTCCTAACTGTCAGAAAGGTAAATTATAAGGAACAAAATATATACTCTTAAAATAATTATAGTCTTAAATCAGACGATACCTTCTTCAGATATCTGTTTTGTTTATCTTCGTAATATATGTAAAATATTTAAATCATAACTACTAATTGTGATTTCTAAACTTGATTCTAATTGTCTTTTTAAAAATTACAACTTAGTATTTTTCCAAAAGGATTATATAGGCAACAACAGTACTTAAATGTCAAAAATAATATATATATATATATTATTTTGGAAGGGGAAGAGAATAATCCCATAACAAAGACATCATGTGTTATACATGTTTGATGTAAACTTTTTTTTATAAAGAGTGTGATGGAGGCCTGTACGGTGTAAACTGTAGCCAGAGCTGTGGTCGGTGTACGGGAGACCAGCAGTGTCATCACATTAACGGCACGTGTCTGAATGGTTGTTCTCCGGGATACCTCGGGGATCTCTGTATAAATAGTAAGTATATAAATAGGGTAGTTCTACATTGATTGATTATTATTGTGTAACGCCGAGTTGGCAATATTTCAGCCATATTTCGGGGATTAAATTTAGTGAGTGTGATCATTTTTGAAATTTTTGGGTTTCTCTGGAGGCCCCCAATGAGCCTACTCTTTTTCGAAAACCAGAGAAATTATCTTTAAGTGTCAAGGGGTTATTATCCTTGACACGGGACACCTTTTAATGTCCCATCCGACGGACTTAAAAATTTAAAAATATATAAACAGTTAAAAACATTAAATGCAAGTAGAAGGTCATGATGACAAAGCAGGCGGAGTTTTAGAAAGATCCTATGTATAGCTACCTTTAAACATAGAAATTAAACTAAGATACCATTATAAAAAGCTGAAGGCACGTAGCAGGGGGGGGGGGGGGGGGGTAGTGGGACCCGGATCGACATTTATTTATAAAGGCCTAAGTTTTGTACACCATCAAACAATCATGAAAGTCTTGGAGAATTCTGTATAAATCCTAAGTAAATCTGCTTCTAAAGGACTTGAAATGCTAGCATAATGATATTTTATAGATTAAAAACATTGAAATATATAAAATTTGGAAAGTGATTGATTATATATATTTCAAATATATTGTTATTTATTGTCATTATCCAGCATGTGAAGACGGACGATGGGGACAGAACTGTCGTCAGAACTGCAGTACAAATTGTGTCAATGAAACGTGTGTACCTGAGACAGGAAGGTGCTACCAATCAAAGGTATGGGTAAAAAAGAAGACAAATAGGATAAACATGTTTTATGAGTGTGATCTCAAGTCAATGTGAATGGTTGTGTTGTGCGTTATGTATGGAAAACTCTACTTAAAGAAAATCGACATTAGAATGAAAAAATATGATTTCTCATTATACACTTGTATCACACCAGTTGAACAGTAGCATTTTAATATGTGTACAAAAGGACGGAATGTTATTGAGACATTTCATTATTCTTGTAGTTCCTGGGACAAACTGATGACAAATCTTCGTCAATACTTCCGGTCATCGCTGGAATTTTCTCTGCTTTCTTCATTATTATTATCACTATTGCCCTTTTTCTTGTGATAAAAAGGTTTGTTTTAACCGATTTTGTTACATTAATTTCCAGTAAAAGTAATTGTTTTCAATATATTGTATGATCATAATATTATTCTTTAAAGACTGAAAAGAACTCAAGACTACTTTTGAATAAGATTTTCAAAAAGTCAAAGGAATCTTTCCCTTAGCAAATCAAAGTTATCATCATTATCATAATAGCAAATCAAAGTTTTTAAAGATATCACTTTAGTAAACCAAAGTGTCAAAGTTATCACTATAGCTAAATCTAGTATTTTTGTTAGGATTCGAAATCAAGATTTTTATACGTTACGTACATATATATAACACAATTTAGATTTATATTCGTTTTTGTATTTATTTCATGTGATATGTTCCCCTTTTTATAGATTAAGAGCTGAAAAAGACAGAAAATGGGGATATTCACAAAAATCAGATCAAAGGAAAATGATAAGGGATAAAGCCTGTAAGATCTTTTTTCTGACTCAGACAATCTTTGAATGGTTGTAGAAATACCTTTTATATTTCTTGTCTATCTGAGTAAAAATAGATATCTTCGTATTTTCGTTTCCTAACAAAACAAGTGTAAAACCTAGGGTGGTTAGTACGTTTTTAAACGTTTTTGAAAAACATATTTCCAATTTTGCAAAATACTGAGATGTTTTATTTTCTATTGAAAGCTGACTCAAACAATATAGAATTCACCAACATTTATGCAAATGTAGAAATATCAACGGAAGAGACAAGTGGAAATAAACAGAAGCCGCCTGTTCAACAAAGCAAAATAAAAACGAATAAATCGGACAAGAATAAAAATGACGATATCGACATCGATGAAAAAGTTCACGAGGAGAATCCCTATGGAGACCTATATTTCAATGAAGAAGAGCTCATTCCTGACATCGCTATAGACCGTCTAGATACAATTATAAAGGAAAAACAGAGAGAGGACAATGACGGCTTCAAGAGGGAGTATGCTGTAAGGAGCTATAAATAGCTTAGGATTAAAGGACTCAAACGGAGGCTCAAATACCACTTCTTCATACAAATTAATTGAATTTAATTTTATTTAAATGGGATTATTTCCCCTTAAGTTATAATTACTTGACCTTTCAGAATTAAATCGCTAGCAAAATACTATAGTGAGATACAGTGAACTTTTGTTTATTTTAGCTAATCAAAATATCATGTTATTTCTACAAATCAGTTTAACTTGATGTCGTAATGATAGTAAACTATAGTTATTTTTGGTCATGGATTTGAGAAGTTTTAAAGGAATGTATGTTACTTAAATCAATGAGAGGACTCTTTGTTAAGAAAGGGACAGATAAGAACTTTCAATAAACTTAACTGAAAAAGAAAAATTCCAAAAGATTTGATTTCAAAATTTTTTTAAAAATTTTGTTTTTAGGCTCTTCCATATGGCGAGAGGAGAAGTTGTACTGCGGGGAAGCTCCCAGAAAATCAATCAAAGAATAGGTTTAAGACGACATTTCCTTGTACGTTTTATATACTCTTTAAATTATTTATTATGTTTCTTTATTGAATATTATTACATTCTTGTTAACTAAATGATAGGAATATTTCAAAAGTGATATGCAAAACTGGATGAAGAACAATATAATGAATCTTTTTTTTTTTACGTAAGAATTAAAATTATATAGCGGTACGGGTAGAATTATAGAAAAAACAATTTCTCACACGCTTTCATGTATTTTTATTTTTTCAGTATAACCACACGGGATATACTTTACTATCTTCCATATTTTAATATCTGTATCACCTATTTATATTGTAGGTAAACATGTAATTTTTAGGTAAAATTTATTTTGATAGAAATTCTCAATATCGTTAACAATTAATGATTGAATTTTACAGATGATCATTCCCGAGTCAAGTTGAAAAATCACCAGTCTGATTACATTAATGCTAATTACATTTATGTGAGTACTTCTATAAGTTAATTAGATTGCCATATTAAAAATAATGTTTGCTTGCTCCTTCCAGACTCAGTGTAAAATTCTTGGGTTGTTAGGAATGTAGAAAATTTTTTCTGAATATTTAAATAAATTTTTAGGATAGGAGGAATAAGAAGTAAAATAATGTGTCCTGGAATGAAAAAAAAAAAATATAAGTCGGGGCATTTTCAGTCGGTCGATTTTGAGTGGGCAACCAAACAATATTTATAAGATGGGCAAGTAACAAGTTAATAAGCAACTATTTAATCCATCTTAAAGGAAAGACTTCTATACCATTTTTCATCGTAGGAGATGACAAACATTTTCCTCTCATTCAATTAAAAAGAATGAAATATTTTTCAGGGAATTGAAAAAGAAATGGAATATATAGCATCTCAAGGTGAATATAGTTTTTTTTCCCTATAAAATCTATGATATGATTTTAATTTTTAAGCTTTAAGGACAGATATAAACATAAAAAAAAATAGATGCCTGAATTTGTATATACGAAGGGTGTTTCAAAAGTTCTGGCAACTGTTTAATAAAAGATTAACCGTTTTAGGTAAATTATTGAGTTTGACATCATTAGAAAGATCAGAAAAATATACACATATTTTGACGCCCCTTTATAATTTTAATGACGTAATAACTCCGAAAATGACGTCAGAATATAGAATGCTTAGCATACTGAAAAGTCGCGTTTTTATCCACATGAGACGATCGTATAAGTTCTGTCAAAGGCTTATTTGAAAAAATATTTCAAAGAAAATTTTACTTTGCAAAGAGGTAGAGTAGGACTATGATAGTGTTTATCAGCAATTCCATTATTCAGTGTATGGTTTGTTTACGAGCACGGTTTATGTACGGTTATGCTCTCATAGACATTCATTTAAGATTTTTATTTACATGATACGGCTGGATCTTCGGTCTTTTACATAGCTCTTCATTGTTTGAAATAAAACATTTTCTGTATAAAACTGAAGTATATTAATGCAGTTTTCATCAAATATATTTTGAGTTACAGGACTCTTACCGTTTACTAATAAAATGTACTAAATCTTGTCCCCGACTTAATTCTGTGCGTATTTTTTTCATATAAATTCAACTTCGGCGCCCCAAAACTCACTACTGTTTTTGACTTTTGAATCCAAAATATGAATATTAGTTACTCAGATATGTAAAATCTTACTTATTTTCCATGCATTAAAATTTGCAAATATGTGGAGGTACGGTGGGGTTACAACTGCGCTGCCGCCATTTTGGATTTTACGAGAAAATATGGGGCACACTAAACTTAACTTTTCTTGAGCCTTCAAAGCCCTTCATTGATCCCACCAATCTGGATTAAACACCTGACGAATTTATGCCATCGAATTTTGTAACACGATCGCCTATTTTTCTTTGATTGTCAACTTTGTCTTTTTCTCACATTTAGGTCTCTTTTACGCAGAAGTTTGAGCGAGATTCGATAAAACCATGCTAAGTTTGACACTCACTAAAACCATTTCAGAATAAGATCTCCAAAATAAAATACCATAGGATAGACTGTAGTCTATGTAAACATTCCACCAACTGGCATTTGCGTCCGTTAACTTGCGACCGAGTAATGAGCAAAAGTTGTCTTGAAAATTTTAATTTGATCAAACTGTGTCTTTTGTTACGTCATTTTTACGGTCAGTATGCTAAACATTCTATATTCTGACGTCATTTTTGGAGTTATTAGGTCATAAAAATTATAAAGTGACGTCACAATATGTATATATTTTTCTGATCTTTTCAATGATGTCAAACTCAATAATTTACGTAAAACGGTTAATCTTTTATTAAACAGTTGCCAGAACTTTTGAAATGCCCCTCGTATTTTTTAACCTAGTTTCATTGTAAATGATGCAAATGATATATTTCTAAAATATGAAAAAAATGTTAATTTTCGGTGAGCTTAAAACTCTACCCTTCTGAAACCATCCTTATTATTCTTTACAAATATTTATCACTTTGTGCAACTTTGAATAAAACATTAAAGACTACGCGGTGAAACGTACTGTAAATCACGTTTTATTAGCGAGAACATTTTTTTCGCGTAATTACGCGAGTTAATGAGCTTGCGAAATTTTCATACTCGCATTTAAAAGTTTTCCTGACGATTGTTTAGAGAAAACACAACAATTCGTGAAAATCATGTCTCGCTAATAAAGAATCCATGATTATCTCGCGAAAATAAGTTGTCGTGAAAATTTATTGATCAACAGTATTCATTTTGTACATGAAAACATGACCTTTGTTGTTATTTTCAAAATTTTTGACGAAAGTCTGTTTGTATATTCTGTCTTTAAAAAGTATTAGCAAGTGAATGTTCAGTGTCAGAACAAGCTGTATTTCAAATCAATTCACTTCTTTTGGTACAAGGATGTTTTAATTAAGTAAAATTTACACAGACATGTTACATATCAATATCTGAGGGATTTTTCTATAATAACATTTGCTACCAATGTAAACATAATGCACTCCATGCAATGTACGGAGATAAAGAACAATATACGCAAGAGCATGTTCTACGCATGAACAATTTCTAAAACGAGGTAAATACTGATAAGCAAGTTGATGAAACAAGAATATCAGCAGTCTCGTTTAAAGTCATTTTTCCGTTAGTTCTTTGTCGTTACAATGACCTTGTCAGCAAATATAATTTATCTTGAAGTCATATGCTGACTGAAATTTTTCTTACTTATTGTTAGTCCATTAGTTATACACTGAATTGACGACGGATTTTCCGTTATTTCCCGATCATGACAAGGAACACACGGCGTGTGTGACCGGTCAGCAGGGGTTGCTCACTCCTCCATGGCACCTGATCCCACCTCTGATGTTTCTGAGGTCTGTGTTTGCTCTGCTCCTATTTTGTATTGTTTTATGAACTTTGAAATTGAATACTGTTTGTTATCTCCATATCCTTCATTCAATCTCAAAAGTTTATTTAAAAAACCAAGAATCAGGAGTAGAGCAAAACTGGACACTTCAGGGATGGGATCAGGTGCCACGAAGGAGTTAATTTGATTAAGATACCTATCCTTATCTCTTTTCTTTATACAGGTCCTAAACAGAACACACTGACAGACTTCTGGGCTATGATTTGGCAGGAGAACGTGTCACAAATCGTTATGCTGACCAACCTCAAAGAAGGAAACAAGGTACTTATGTTAATTCTGAAAGAAAATATTTTTTGAGGCCATTTAAACATGTTGTATTTAATTAATTGCACTTACTAACTTCGAAAAAACAGGGTATCAAAATATGAAAATGATATCTATTTTTCTTTGAAGCATAGTTTACTTTTTGCAATTACTTAATTTAAAAAAATGTATCAAACTCTTCAAATGACATATAAGATTTTTGCCATCTTCAGGAGCCTAAATATATTCTCTCTATAAATAATACGGTAGGGTAGTTTTAAGCTGCATTTATATATTTAACCGCTTTTCTTGTTTTCAGACTAAGTGTGTACAATATTGGCCAGAACTGAACAAGGTTCTTTCCTCAGGGGAGTTTTCTATAAGTAATAAAGAAGAGAAGATCTATGCATTTTATGTAATCAGAAGATTAAAAGTAACTCATAAAAATGTAAGTCTTATCAAAACTATCCCAAAAACAAATTTGAAAGCTTATTTTAAGATTATAACTATTTAGGCACCTTGTCAGAAAAAATGTGATAATATAAATGTATTTGTAATTTTAAGGGAATGTCTGAAAGAAAAGTTAAAGGTGTGTTTCAATATTGTTTTACAAACAGCTAACACTTTTGATTTTTCTCATGTTAATCTGCTTTTTTTTTCCTATTAAAGAAGACACGTTTTGTAACTCAGTACCACTACACTGCCTGGCCGGATCACGGCGTACCCGAACCGCTCTGCCTCGTAGTATTCCACGAACACGTGACAAGGACAAAGAATAAACAAAATCATTGTCCAGTATTAGTTCACTGCAGGTATGTTTTTGTAGCATTGGAAAATCTCGAATCTATAGGTTATAATTAAGCTAGGCATTGTTTTTATTGGCTTCAATCGTATCATATTTTTTTCAAGATATATTTTACAAGAAAAAATGAATATTATCTCTAAAAAAAACCGAAAAAGTGTGGTGATTAGAGAGAAACTTTCAGGAATATGAAGCAAACAAATAACGAAACAACACCGTCAATTGTTGAATCGGATAAGCAATTACAGGGTTTGACATTCAGGCACGTCCGACAGACCAAGTCTAGTAAAAAATGGGTCCGGTGGGGTAAAATGTCTGTATACTAGACTGACTGGACATGTATGAAAAATAAATGAACTTTAAACGAACTTTAAACAAATTTATTGTTAATGAAAAATAAAATCAAAACGTTTTTAAGAGCATAGTTAAAAGAAAACTACATAAGTAACAGACAACTTCAAGTTGATCAAGTTAAGTTAGGACTAAGCACAACAAGAAGCATGTGTATGACCTAGTTTCGATGTTGACATGTGTGCGGAAAAATTTCTTTATTAAAATATGGATTACATTCAATATTTGGTAAAGATAAACCACTACAATTAAACAGATTATAAAAAAAAAGGTTATTCATAAATAATCATTGTTTCGTGTTTTAAATATTTTTTTCTCAAGTTAGTTCAGGGCTAGTGGTTAAAGGGTCAGGGCTAGTAAAAATTTGCCAGATTAGCCCGACTAGTCTAGTATTCAAAAAGCTTAATGTCAAACCCTGATTTATGACTTTAAAATAATGAAGTATGTTTTATTTGTAGTGCCGGGATAGGGCGCACCGGGACATACCTAGCTATAGACGCCCTCTATAAGACAGGTCAAAAAGTGAGGAAAATCAACATCACAGAATACGTCAAGAGAATGCGAGAAAACAGGATGAATATGGTCCAAACTTACGTACGTATTGTAAAAGTATTTGAATTACATGTGTTTTATTATGTTAACATTATAAAACTAGAAATGTTTCTACGTACCAAACGCAAATATATATGCATGCCTTTTTGACCTTCTATCATGTGTCCCATGAGGTTTTTCATACCCATTTTAGTCCATTATTTATACACAGAAGTGACGACGGACTTTCCCGTTATTTCCCGATCATGATAAGAAGCACACGGCGAGTGTGACCGGCCGGCAGGGGATGCTCACTCCTCCATGGCACTTTGTTCCGTGTTTGTTCTACTCCTATTTTGTATTTTTTATAGACTTCTGATCTTGAATAGTCTTTGTTATCTCCATGTGTCTCATGATTTGAAAATCCTTGGAATAGTATAATTTGCTTAGTACGTGTTGTAAAATACAGATTGTCTGCTTTACTAAACTCAAATATATTTCAATTTCTTGAAATGTCAAAAGATGAAGTGCATGTTGAATGTTATTTTTGATTGTATAATTATTTTTACTATATTTCCAAAACATTTTTGCAGGAACAATATATAACCATATTTCTGGCTCTCAATCACATGTTTAAGGCGTGTTCCTCTATCCTTAAAAAATCAGAATATATCAGGAGAGCAGAATCAATGACGAGTGATAAACCAGCCAATCAGAGTGATCTCAGGAGGGAGTTTCAGGTAATTTGTCATATCAAAAAGAACTTGAAATGATACTTTCAGGAAATTCAAATATGAAGAATTGAAGGTATGACTGTTTTGGAATTAATTCTGTTAACTGTCAACACCCTAGTATATACATGAGATGAAAATTTGATTAAGAAAGTTCATATTTACAATAACCTGTTAATGTACAATTTCGACCCATGTCAAACGCTCAGGTTTTCCCCACATGTGTGTGTTGCTTAAAAAAATGCTCAAGTATCTGATGGTACATGATTTGTATCTAGAACTTTAAAGTAATGCAAAATTCCATTTTTTATAGGAATTTTTAAATTTTTAAGCTGTATCAAATAAAACAAAAATTAAAAGATAAACCAAACTTTTCTTTAATTGTAGTCTCTTCTGAAAGTCAGGCCCACCTATACAGAAGAAGATTATAAATTTGCCATTCAGGCAGGGCATGGAAAAAGATCGTCTATTCTTCCACGTACGTCACTTATTTTACCTGCGCTCCAAAGGTTTTTCCTTGACGCATGGCATATTATTGAGATTATAGCACACTCTTTGTTTACACGTGTCATATGGTGGGATTAATTTGTTTTCTTATCAAATGTTGACTTTTTTTTATTTTATAGTTGATAAGTACAGTTTGTTCTTGTCTTCAAATGTTCCGAAGCGTGGAGGTTTTATAAACGCAGTTACATTTCCTGTATGTATGTTTTGTAAAAGATTTTAAATTTATTTGACTCAATGTTGGCTCACACAGGCTATGTCAGATGCCCAATCTATTTACCAGTTGCATTGGTATATTATAAAATATTTTCAAATAAATCATTTCTGATTCATTACACTGGGAAATATGGAATTTGTCATCTAGTGAAAATTGTAAAATGGACACTTCACATGGAAAAGTGTTATTGATAAACATATTCAAGGTTTATTTTATTTCCAAACATATATCAATGTGAACAACCTTTACAATTTCTTATCTGCCTGCCAAAGACGACATTTATTCTTCCCTTTTAGTCATATGTGAACAATAAAGCCTTCATTGTGACGCATTATCCTCCAGCAGGGGACGCTGTAGATTTCCTGCGCCTGCTCACTGACCACGAATCTGATGTTGTCGTTTGTATGGATCCTTTAACTCAAGTAGAATCGGTACAGTAATAGCCTACTAGGGAATCCGTATTTTAAAAACAATCTTCTTAAAAACAATATTCGGATTTATACATGAATTCGTATATTCTTAGATATTAGTATTTGTGACAATTGAGAGACAAACGTGTCTTTTTGTCATTGATTTTTAAAAATTCCTTTATAATATTTTTTTTTGTAGATGAAAAGAATAAAATTCATTCATTCTTTAGAAAGAAATCAAAAATATATTATTAAGGTTGTGTTTCTAGAGCAAAAAGTGGATGCCAGGTACAGATGAATCTAAAATCGTGGCCCCATTTACCGTTCATTGCCAAATGAAGAGTGCAGATGTCGATGGTGTAAAATGCTCTACTATCCAAATCTTTCAAGAAGAAGTGAGTCTAATATATTGATAATTTAGAAACTGAATTGCAACTGAAATACATTAACTTCAAAGCAAAAAAAAATCTCCTTGTCTTTTGGATCGGAATGTTATTTTATACTTTAGATTTCTTTTAAACTAAATTACATTGATTTTAATGATGATATTTGAAAATAATTGAAACAACATTTATTGACTACTGGTATCCGTTTGTTAATTACAAGTAAAGAAGGATTCATTGCCAAAACTCTGCCATTTAAGCATAATGTTTTTTTAATTCAGCAAAGTGATGAAGCTTACACGGTTTCTGTTTCTGAACCAAAGTTCAGTTTGCTGTCAACAGATCATGGGATATCACATCTAATAAAGCTTGTGTCCTTTGTAATAGACCATGAAACCCAGGGACCTTTAACTGTCGTCAGCAGGTTATTTTTTTTTTTACTTTAGTCTTTTAGAAGTAAATATTGTTTACATACGTCATTTACAGCTGCAACCCTTTTTCTGAGTTCAAAGTCCCTTTTTTGGGTTTATGAATCTGGCATTCTATTATGCGAGAATTCCTGTTTGTTTTTCAAAGTAATAAGCATTTGATTTGTATAAAAACTTATATGATCTTAATCATTACAGTGATGGCGCAGTCCTCTGTGGTGTATTCTGTGCTGTTTACAATGTAATACAACAGTTGTCTGTAGATGGTGAGGTGGACATTTTTACTGCTGTACGACAGCTACAGATCAGACGTCCAGAGTTATGTTCCACTTTGGTAAGTAAAAAAGTTTCTTTTCAATGGCCAATAAATCTTAATAATCTTTTAAGGTTCATCGATACTCTGATAAGGGAGATAACTCTAAATGATATAAATGTCTTTTATATCTTCAAAGTGTAGTTGTAAAAATGAATGTCTTTTTTGTCCCATTTCCCTGCAAAATATGATATATTTGTATTTTTTAATAGAAATTATACATTTACATAGACTCATATTTTTAAAAGTAATTTATCAGCTTTAAGGCAACATTTTATATGCATGAGCAGAGAGTGTTTGAAAATTTAAGTATCTGGTTAGCATAAGTAAATAAGAAGATTCTTTTATGTCTTACAGGAAGAATACAGAATGATCCAAACAGCTGTCCTGGAGTACATCCGGTTGCAACAGGACCAAACAGCAGAGAATATCTACTCTAATGAATGAAAATGACTTTAAAGAGACATTCGAGAGCATAATGTTGATTAATAAGAAGAAACTGTGCCCTTGTGTATGGGTGTAAAAATACTGCATACTTTTCTTCGTATCTATAACTTAGGTTGTTTAGAAAATTAAACATGAAATATGTTTTATACATTTTAAGAGAGAATCATACTGTATTTAAGTAAATTATTCTCTCAAAGACCAATTTATATCGGTGAAATTTTTATTTCAGGTTCAACTTAAGCTCTCTGGAAATTTTTATAATGAAACTTGAGATCATTAACTCCAAATATGTGAAACGGAATGAAATGTTTTCTTGTTAAAAACGTGTTACGGACTTTCGCGTCATAAGCTTGTTAAATAAGTAAATAACTGCTTAAATCTTTGTGACAACCTTTTTATATAACATAATATGCTCTTTGATTTAGCATAATAAAATGTCCTTTTATTAGTGTTTAGTGCTTTAGGCAGTGTCAAACAACACAAGATTGTAGTGAATTATTACACCAGCAAGTACTCATTGATTTCAGTTGAGAGGAAATCTCATTTAAAATTTTTCTCATCGGAGTTTTCATTCCTGTTCACAATCATGTGCCTGTTAACATATAATTGAAATAAAAAACAGGCTACTGTTAATTAAGGTTAAGAGGCAGTCTTTCATATTTGAATGACGACTGAAATTGTTTCAAACTAAATTGACCTTTTCAGTTCATCAAACCTCTGAAGTTCGGACATTCCGTGTTTCAGAAGAGTATTTACTTTACGATATGTGAAATAGGAAGATAACGGATGGCATTTAATATCAAATAAAGAATTGCAGTGCATGAACATTAAGCAAACACCATAGCCCTGAAAAATTTTTAAAAATATAATGAATTTACTTTTCTTGTCATTCGTCATTTGAAAATTAGGTTGTTAAAAAGTAACATTCTGATTGTACATACACGAACTCTGAGGTTGATATTAAAATGATTCTCGAGTTTCTTACTGACAATATGTTGATTTTGGAGACCAGATCTTCCAACAATTCTATTGGATTTCCCACGAGTACCAATTACGGCCCATTAAACACATACCTTTTCGTATTCATATGAAACATATGTAGATAACGAACAGTATTTAAGTGAGGTGAGAACAGGTGCCATGGAAGAGTGAGCATCCCCTGCCGACTGGTCACACTCGCCGTGTTCTCCTTGTCATGATCGGTAAATAACGGGAAAATACGTCCTCAATTCAGTGTATAAAAAATGAAGCAAAATTAGTTCTTTTATGTGAAAAAACCCACTTGCTGTTGCGTTCAACTCGACATTGATGTATATCGACGACGTATTGTTAATTAACAATAGTTATTTCCATTTTTATGTCATCAGGATCTATCCAAGTGAGTTTTAGATAAAAGATACCACAGAGTCTGACACATCTGTTTCATATATAGATTCTTTACTAGAAATAAAAACGCTAATTGTTATTCAACAACAAAGCTTTATATAAAAGTGATGGCTTTTACTTTTCAAACACCAACTCCCTTATTTAAGCAGTAATATATCTTTGTCATCTGCATACGGAGTTTATGTCTCTAAGTTGATTCGGAAGTGTAGAGCATTTTTTGAAACGAGGTAAGTACTTGACGAAACAAGTTGAGGAAGCAAGAATATCAGCAGTCTTTATTTATAGTTACCATCACTTAAGTTCTATATGGTCGAAACAATGACCTTGTTAGCAAAAACAGTTTATCATTGAGTCAAATGCTGCCTGACCTTTTGCATACTGATTGTAAGGCCATCATTTTCAGAGTTTATAAGTAATTGAAACGTCATTGGATTCTTCCGTTTTTTTTTCGAACATTACTCAGAGCGCACGGGGGATTCGGTAGGGAATGCTCACTCCTTCATTGCACCTCTGTTTGCTGTGAAAATCTGTAATTGCATCCTTCTATCTCGTAATGTCTAATGGACTTTGGAGCTCGAATACATTCTCCATATATTCCATTAAAAAGTGGACATTCCCTGCTTACCAATTACAATCACTGTGTCGGCGTAGTCATTATTTAGTAAAACGTAAATTCTGTTGATTTAATGATACATTTATCAAAATACAGTTGCTTTATAACTTGGCTAATACATGTAATTAATCAACAAGGAAGTTGTAAACGCTCGTACACTGTAAAAAACACTTAGTTGTATCGGAGAGACAATGAGAACTTACGATCGTATTTTACAAAAGGACACTAGCGAAAAAATTTAATATTATAAGGTTAGTAATTTGCAGAATTTCATATATTTGAGTTACTATTTAATAAAATGAATCTACTTATATTCACATATGGGGTTAAAATTGAATTTGTTTTGTTGAGATTTTAACTATTTCCTTGTTTCATAAATGGAGCATCGTTAATCTATGCCGTCATAATTATTTGCAGTTATTTAACATTAATGTTACATATATATTATGTTTCAAGTGGAGTTTGTAGTAACTGAAGTCTATGAATGATTGAAAAGTATTGACACAATTTTAAGGTCTCCTAAGACGTCATCATAATCAATCTTAGTGCTCCCCGGTTCGCCTTTATGTTATCAATCTTCGCCATTTATGTGTGTTGTGTTTACCACTTTCTCATTTCGAATGTTCTTGAAACTGCCAAAAATTAGGAAATGTCTTGAAATTTTTCAAAAAGACAAAACTGATATTGGGTTTATAAAAGGATACGAAACATTTTTTTCTATTTGATACGTCATTCCGAAGTAATACTAAGTGAGTGATGTTATACTCTCTAATGAAACCCTGTTTTTTCAATCCTACCCAGTATAGGACCGTATTCTGTGCAAATTCAGTCACAATAAAATCTTTTTTTATCCCCCGCAAAGAAAGTTTAGGCGGGAAATTAATTTGAATCACAACGTTTGTCTGTCTGTAGATGAGGTTTTGTCGGGACCCTCTTGAGTTTAAGACTGAAAAGAAATCATGAAAACTAAGAAATATAAAAAAAAAACACTAAGTACCGGTTTTACAGTTTGATTTGTATAGAATGTTCTTTTTTTCAACAAACAATTTGCCATGTCCTGTCTACCAAACATGACAGTGAGTTGCAATTTATTTTACAGTATAATTAAAACAATATGATTACAATGTATAAGTTGATTTTTTTTTATCAGATTGCACCTTATATTCATTCATTAAAATAAATGGGTAATTATATTTTCTCTCTACATTCCTTTTGGAAAATTGAAACACCTCTTAGTTCCATAGAATATTCGTGATTTGGCACATTCTGTAAAAAGAAAACCCCAGCGCGGGGGTAGTGTGGAGTGTGGGTGTGGGTGTATTTGTCCCATTTGGGCAGTCTAGTTTTGACTATAGAAATTAAAATGAACTTAAATATGATAAATAAATATTAACGAAAAAATTCAGTTTAGTGAGCCCATTAAATATTTTTTCGAAAAAAAAGCTTTGTCCACAATTCCACCGGACACCCCTCGTAAATGATGGTTATAAAGTTTTTCAAAGAATAAGGTTCACTTTTGCCTTATTTGGCCCTGTAAATTTCTGAGAAACTGAAACTGCATAGTTTTAGTTAACAATGCATTGAATAGCACTTAGATCTTTGGTGACTGCGTCAAAAATGACGTAATTTTCTGGCTGGTCAATGCATTATGACGTGCATTCTGAAAAAGTCTACAAAAACGGCCAATTTTAAAGCTATTTTTGATATTTAATATAGAGCGCAACCTCCGACCTAAAATATGTAACTAGTAAATGGTACAACTGTTTTTGAGGATTAAAGTACACTGAGTGGCCAAAAGTATTGCAACAAACATAGCTGACGTCATCATGTTTAACTCTCTTCAAATTTTGTTTTTCAATATTGACGCATAACGAAATAGATTTGGAATATAAAATTCGGGGTGTGAATTAGTCGGGGTATGATTTATTTTCGGGACCCTTTAAGTTTTAACTTGAGCAGACGATTTCCGGTGTGTCGTGAACGTAAATAATGTCGAAGAAAAAAAGAGAATTGTCAGCTGAATTAAAGAAGCGGATCGTACTATTAAACTCAAGGGGATTAAACAACAATAAAATAAGTGAAGCATTGGGAATCCATCGAAGTACAGTGGGGCAAGTTTTGTTAAAATTTGAACGTAAGGGAAGTGTAGAAAACAACCCCCGAAGTGGAAGGCCACGAGTGACAGATGAGAGGGGTGATCGGAAACTTTATCGAATTCTCAAAACAAATCGCCGACAATCTCTGGGAGATATTACATCAACGTTCAACAGAAATGAACTAACAAACGTGTCTATTAGAACTGTTCGACGCAGATTGCATCAAGAAGGATACTGGCGGGGTAAAATCCAAAAAACGTTGACAATATGTGAAACTAACCGACAACGGAGAATACTGTGGTACCGAGGCAAAAGACATTGGAATTCTAATCAGTGGCAAAAAGTCATATTCTCAGACGAAACACAGGTAGGTATTGGACAAAATAATTCTGTGAGTTTATGGAGAAAATCGTCCGAGAAGTGGAAGCCCTACTGCCTCAATCAACGGAAAACGCCCATCAAAGTAAGTTGTATGTTTTGGGGTTGTATTACCTACGATGGTATTGATGTTCTTGTGCGAGTTGATGGAAATCTAAATTCTATAAAGTATATAGAATTGCTAGATAATCACTTATGGCCAGTTATTGCTTAAGTGTTTGGAAATCGCCAGTTTATTTTCCAAGATGATAACGCAACACCACACGCATCTAGACAGACCAGTGCATGGAAACAAGAAAACGGTATTCAGAAATTTAGCTGGCCTGCCCAGTCCCCAGACCTTAATATAATCGAAAATGTCTGGCGTTGTATTAAAATCAAACTATCCCATGAGATTGACAACATTCAAAACAAGAACGACTTGGTTGCTGCAGTTACTAGAATCTGGAATGGACTTTCCCAGACGTACATTCGCAGCCTGTATGCTTCGATTCCTTCCAGACTACGAAAGGTTATCATCCAAAAAGGCTATGCAACAAAATACTAAAGAAATATTGTAAGTAAATAACTTTTATTTTATAAAAAATCGTTTTTTCCTTATGCATTCCATATTACAACATGATGACGTCAGCCATGTTTGTTGCAATACTTTTGGCCACTCAGTGTAGATATTTAATGTTTTAGAGAAGAGAGTGAGCTCAAATTATTTTTCTTCACTGAAAGTACTTAATTATACCTGTTTACCTAAAAACTCAAGAACATTGCAATTTCATAAAGCCAGTTCTCCAAGACTTGGATGTTTAGTAAGATATGAAAGCACTAAGTCTCTATTTCATTTTCATGCTTCAAATGGAAAATCAAGTGTTGATCAATCAATTGGTATATGTACAGGGCCATTTTATGCATAAAGTGAACTGACCTCTTTATTTTCAATAGAAAAGAGAGGCAGATAGACATGGTTATCGGCGGTGTCCTGATATTTCTGCTTTTCAGTTGTACTGAATCTTATGGTAAGGATTTAAAATCTAAATAACAGTACCATTTTTCCATAGATAATTGCGACAACCCCCGCCCTCCAACATTCAGTCCGGGTTAATTACTTCCTCCGTTATTACATTCCTCTTATATTGATAGCCTTTGTGTTTCAAAGGCAAAAAAACGACAAACCGCAGAGATGACTTGCTCAAAAATAATCATCTTTCATGTATCAGGTATGCAACTTCATAAATTCTTAAAGTTTGGCAATTTTGTACCCGGGGTTTCTTTTTTCTCTTTGCCTAATCTGAAATATCGTTTCACAATGTTTCTTCATAACATATGTTTGGATCAGATAAAGGTTCATTTTGACATATCTTCCTTGCAGAAATGATGTCTTGTTGTAAGATTTTATTGCGCGTCAAAGTGTTATTTTCAAAAGGATAATCAATTCCTATATCCATCACGATCTAAAGTATACCAATAGAAGATTCCCAACACGAAACTCATTTTTGTTTTAACATTAAAAAACATGGAAGAAGTCTTTATCTTATCATATTCTCTTTACTTCACATATTTAATAATCATTCAGAATATATTAGCAACAATTTTCTGAAAAACACTGACTTGTCTGATGAGAAAAAACATGTTTATGATAACACTTGTGACATACTGCATATTATATACTTTCAAAAAGGAAACTACCACTTTACAACTAGTAGTCACTGTTGCTATACACTAAATGTTATACTTATAGAATGCTTTTACGACAGAAAATTTAGCTCTTAATAAGCCAGCATGGCAACAGAATGACTTTCCAAATAGAGCAGTAATGTGGGGAGCAGGTAAAGCGGTAGATGGAGAATATTCTGACCGTAGAGCCTTAGGAGAGCAGTGTACAATATCAGCCAACAAAAGGGAGAGAGCTGAGTTGAGAGTAGATCTACAGAGCGTGGTCAGCATCAGCCACATCAACATTTTCTACAGGACAGATAACTATCCCAGTTAGTAGAACCAAATTTATTTATTTACTTATTTAGAGGGGGGAAGGCATCCATCATGTTGATTCATGTAAACCTTCCTTGGCAAATCCTAGGTTTTCACAGTTTGAAATCTTATCCTTGACCCTGAAAAGCGTAACCCCTTATCCCTTTCAAGATCGGTTCATGCCCCGGTGCCTATGTATTTTTTTCTCTGAATAACAGCTGTTGATTGTATTTCTAGGTCCCGGCCCTTTTTACGATCGCTTTGCTGGATTTTTTGTGTTCGTTTCAAATACCACAAGTAGGCAGGACGGCCATCTGTGTTTTCATGAGTTACAACGAGTGAACGGTACACCGACAGAGAATCAGACAATAAGCTGCCCTGTACATGGACAATATGTTATATATTACAACGAAAGGAGACCGAATGTCACATATCCACGTTACTACTCTGCATTTGCATACAATGAACTTTGTGAATTGGAAGTTTATGGTATGCTACTTCTTTAGTATTTTTTTCTCTCTAAAAAATTACTTATATTATAAAATTTTTATTCAATAGTTTTATTCATAACTTGAAGTATATGACTAATTTTTCAAAAGTATAAAAGTATAAAAAGTCTATCGACAAATAAAGTTGTCCTAATTTTATAAAAAAGGGTGCTTAAACAATGGGGTGTATGGAGAGGATTGTAACCAAACATGTCCTGACAAATGTCAAGATCGAAGGTGTAACATCAACACCGGCCATTGTCTGGGCTGTATACCGGGCTATCAAGGTGCTCGCTGCAGTCAAGGTACGTTTTTGTTGTATTTTTTTGGATTTTGAGGTCTGTGTTTGCTTTGCTCCAATTTTGTATTATTTAATGTTCTTTCAAGCTTGAAGAGGGTTCGTTTCATTATCTTTATTTATTATACTTTCATGTAGATTAGTTGAATCTGATTGGTCAAACATTTGTTATAAAACACTATTATCCGCTGAATAATGAAGCCACGCCCTCCAGCGTAGCAACAGTCAACAGTGCTTGACGACGGGGGACATTCCAAAAAATAGCGACTGCGCAGAATTTATACGCGCACGGTTCACTGTTATATGTATTTGTATAAAACATTCAGTATAATATAATAAATGTTGCTTGTAGTTGAGTGTAACTTTGAAAATTTTCACGTTTTCAATGTTACACTCAACTAGATGTAATATTTATATAATATTTCATTTCAAGACAAATGTTATGCTTTCCTTTGAGATAAAGACGTTTTCCATACATTAATCTGAAGTCATATAACATGTGACTAAATTGCGCTGTAGACTAACTTATATTTTTACATTAATATTAAACAAACTAGTTAGAGTTGTTTGACTACTTAATCAATTTTAAAATATTCTTAAAATTAATATTTGTATTTTGCAGATGTTTACAGTGTGTTCTTAGTTTTTAATTGTACTTTTCCTGTTATTATTTTTAGCCTGTGATCAGTATAGTTATGGGCTTGGATGCGCTTTATTATGCGGTAACTGCAGTGACGGAGAAACCTGTCATCACGTGAACGGGGAATGTCTCAGTGGGTGTAGCGAGGGGGTGACAGGGGAGAAATGTCAAACTGGTATGGCTCTACCTTAAGTTTTAAAAAAGGATAATGCACACAAATACACAAAATATTACTTTATTGAATAACTCAAGAAAAACAACATGAAAATGAAATGATCAAATGATTGAAGTTTTTGAAAGAGCTTGATTTTTGTACCTGGCAAAGGTACCAAGAAATAATACCTTTTTAAAATGATTTTTAAAAAATTCTTGCTTTGTATATCAATGTTTTGTTATACATGTATCATACGAAATGTTCCACCATTAAAAACGTCCTTTTCAAATAAATGTCTAATATTTAATCCAAATTTTATAAATCAGTCAGAAGATATTCTACTAGTCGGGGATTTCACTTCATGAACTATTAAGATTAAAAATCTGATAACAAATTTAATATGCTTATAAATTTACCTCTCGATTCTGCCTAGAATGTTCTGTGGGGTTTTATGGGAAGAATTGCGGTCAGAGATGCAGCGAGAATTGCTTTATTACAAATAGGTGTGTCCGGTTTACCGGGGAGTGTATGGAGAAATGTAAGCCAGGTTGGAAGACACTAAGATGTACACAGAGTAAGTAAGGGGACATTGAAGAGACTATACTTTGATTCATATATATTCCTGGCCCCAAGACCATGAGAACCGACTAAGTCTAAATTTAAAAAATTGATATGACTCTCAAAAAGGTTTTGATAATAAAATAAAATTTTCATCATATGTTTAACATGGTGTGTCACATATAGTTACAGACTTTCAAGCTAAAACCTTAAATTACAATTGAGATATTGAAAATCAAATTTTTTACTTTAGTATGTTCTCAGTTTATGGTCTTGGGGCCTGTCGTGTGTTATGTAAGAAAGAACGTTTTTGCCAAAGACATTTCCCATATGTTCTCTCTGATATCAAGAATATTGCCTGAAAAGTATGTGCTAAATGCTCAGTATCGTCCAGTACATTCTCATCTCATTCGACAATTCGACAAAACGTGCTTGCCCTTTTCGGGCTCTTGATAAAATTATGGGTTGGAAGGTTGGTGGCAAAACTTTTCTCCAGGAAATTTCGACATATTTGTTGACGGGTTAAAGAAGAAAAAAATATAGTGTAAAAATAAACTGTCTTGAAGTGTGAAGAAAGTTTTGAGTCGGCTATTTCCAGCCAGTAGTTCAGCAGAGAACAAGCAAAAAAAATTTTAATATGGACAAACTGTCATCAAATAACTTTCTTTTTCATTTAGTACCCAAATTATTTTGATTAAATTCTCCGATATAATAATACAATGACTGTTGATTATCGTTAAGAATGTGAGGGTGGTACGTATGGCGATGACTGCCGTCAGATCTGTGGTCACTGTTTTAATGGATCACATTGTCATCACGTGAACGGAACATGTGGGGAGGGCTGCTCTCCTGGATTTCATGGCGCGACATGTATGACAGGTATCTTTTTTAGTTTAAGTAAGAATTTACGGGAAGAAGAAAGCAACATAAAAAATTAGAAAGGAATGCACAGAGATTTTTTTCGAGAAAGCAAATTTCACATTTTTTGTAAAATATTACTGTACATTTGATTAAAATATATCTGCAACATTAAAATTTTAACCTTATTCCAATATCCAGAAAAGAAGTAATATCAAAAGAATATTTTGATTGCTAGAAAAGTAGAAGTTTAAAATAAATAACGGTAATGAATATTACACCCAGAAAACTACATTCTTCTTGTTATCAAGATTTCATTATTGTTATTTCAATCTTTTTCTTTTCCAGAATGCTCTGGCGGATACTTCGGTATAAACTGCCAGGAAAACTGTAAAGCTTACTGTGGCGGAAACAAATCATGTGACGTAATCACAGGTGTTTGTGACGAGGGCTGTATAAAGGGGCTACAAGGACCTCTTTGTGATGAAGGTGTAACATATTGATTTGCATCACAGAAGTAATTGGTGTTTTGAGGAAAAAGAAAACATTATTTTTTACAATGTATTTCTCTACCTTTTGGTTCTGCAAATATCATTTTCTGAATTTTAAATAATGCACTTGAATTCAATATGTATCGTATCAAATTATCCATGAACACTTCAAATTACAGGATCTATTCTTAGCAGATGTGTATGTGACAATTGTGATCTAAATACTACTAGTATCATCATTAGCATTGTGATCTCTTTATTCCTTGTTCTGACTGGAAGTATTCTTAACTTTATCATATGGAAGAGGAAAAATGGTAAGTACATGTAAATAAATTGTAGGATCAACGCTTTGTTAGCAAACATCACCTGAATCCTTGGTCCTGATTATCAGAAAACTCAATTCAGTATCCCCAGTATTACAAACAAAAGTTATCTTAAAGGTGCATAGACAAAGATTTGAAGTTAATATTTAAATGCTAATAATTGAAAGGCTTTTGCAAGATATAACTCGTAATATTATTGAGAAAATATGAACTTCAAATCTGTGTCTATATGCCTTTAAGAATGAATAGAGTTTGAAAGAGCCTGATTGTGCACAAACATGTTTGCATGTACTACTGTTTTTAAGTAGGTAATTCGAAAACTCATTTTGCAGCTTATCAAATTATATGAAACAATGACAACACAAAGCATTATTTTTAAAATACATTTAAAGAAACCAAATAAAAAATATCTATATTGATATTTATATTTTCGATCTATTACATAGACATTTTTTAACTTAAAACCATATAAAATGCTATTTTTATATTTAGCTGGAACTGAAAAGGTAGGTTTTAATCTGATATAATATAAACAATAAAGAATTCGAATATTATTTGATTACCCATGTTTATTTATTTTTAAAATTTATTTCATAAGATAGATTGTCTTTATTTTTCCTTAAAGCAAAACACTTCAAAGATTAAGATGAAGAACAAGGATGCTCCTCGAAGTACAGGTCTGATAAAATGTTTCTATAGCCAGAATCTCTCAATGTCATTTATACATTAAATTTTCAAACCAGTAAATTAATATTTCATGAATGGATGTAATGATTAAACACCTTTACTTTTTATAAGTTTTTAAAAATACTTTTCAAGTATTTCCCCAGCAATGAGTTATATGTCATTCTACACAAGGATAAATAACAACAGAGGTTTTAAAATTCAATTGCTTATATATTTTCAAGGAAAATCAACAACTGGTGAAGGGTATTTATTTTTTTTTCAATTTTCTTTCAAACTTGATGTGTACTGTGAAATCACAATTTTTGTGTGGATTAAATTTTAGTTGTTTTCGAGGTATGAAGAGACCCATAAATTCATGTCCACCTTGAAATATAAAATGCATCATACATAACCACTAAACAATTATTTATCCACAAATTTAAATCCCCACAAACCAAGAGTTTTTACTCAAACCCGGAAAATTTGACCCCACGAAAACATGTGATTTTACAGTACCTTTTAAATTTCAATCGACAACCTTATCAATATTCCTAAAACTCTCTTCATATATCTGATATCTTTATCAATATTCTTAAAATTCGCTTCATATTTAATTTTTATTTCATACTAGAGACGGATCTGATTATACAGACCTAGGAGTTCTAGATAAAGCAAACACATACGAAGAACTTTCTCATTATACCGAGGCTGTTGATAAAATATAAGACGATTTTCTGAAGTAGGGGGGCCGATGTTGGAATTACAAAGTGATATGAACAGCATGAACAACACACTCCTATGTTTTGCAACATACTGCAGCCATGCATGCATATTTGAGTTTGTTTATTACGTATTTTTAAAATGTTGATCTTATCTTGAGGTTTAAAATTCAAAACAGTACTTCAGCATAGACAGCTATAAAGTATACTTGATAAAATGAACCGCAAAATTTCCCTATCAGAAGCATATTTGTAATTGACCCCCCCCCCCCCCAAATAATGTTTTTTTTTCAAATAACAATGGATCTTAACTTATTATGTGTTATACGGCGGATGTGAACGATCGCTAAGGTAAGATCACTCCGGTCCTCACTAGCGCCTGAAAATCCATTCATCATATGTTTAAGAGGTCCTTACATGTACTAGAGGTCCCAATTTGCTCTGCTCCTGATTTCTGTTGATTGATTGTACACACAAGTACTCTGAAGTTGACATCAAAAAGAAGCTTGTGTTTCTGATTCACAATATTTATGTTATTTTTGGAGACCAGATATTCAAACAATCTATTGGAGTTCCCATGTGTACCAATTACTCCCTGTAATAAGCAGAAATATTTTTGTATTCATATGAAGCAGAATATATTCAAAATATTATATGTGTTACGAAAACACTTGCTGTGGCCTTCAATTTGTCGTATTGTCAAATAACAATAGATATTTCCATACTTACGTCGATTTGATACATCCTGGTGAGATTGAGATAAAAGATACAACAAAGTTTGACAAATCCGTTTCATACTTAGATATCTTGCTTAAAAAGACGTTAATATTAACCTAAAATCCAAGCTCTTTAATAAAAGTGATGACAGAAACAACATTCATCAATGTATATATCTTAAGCAGCAATATACCTTGATCACCTGCTTATGGAGTTTATATCTCTCAGTTGATTGATACGCAAAGGTATTCTCTATCTCTGTGCTATTTTAAAAAGGAGGTAAGTTATTGACAAACAAACATATTGATGAAACAAAAATATAATCAGTCTCCTTTGAAATTATCATTTCGTAGGTTCTATAGTCCATTCAATGACCTTGTTAGCAGATACAATTTATCATGAGGTAGAATGCTGACTGACGTTTTTCATAAGAATTGTTATTTAATTATTTTCAAACCTTGTTGACGACGAATTTTATCCTTATTTCCCGATCACGACAAGGAGCACACAGCGGGTGTGAGTAGTCTGCAGGGATCACCGAATATGGAATAAAGAATGATCTATACAGCTGATTTTGGGTATTTTCCGTAACAACGGGACCAAACTGAAAATATAATCTACAATGAGTGACTTAAAAGAGACATTCAATAACATAATGCTCATTAATAATATTAATTGGGAACAAAATGTGCCCTTATGTGTTGGTGTAATAATACTGGATACTTTTCTTATATATACTTAACGTTTTTTACGATGATCAAGATAAGGAGGTTGTACAAAAATTAAACAGGAAGTATTTCGTAAGTTTTATGATCGATACAATAACCTTTTCAGCAAATACAACTTATTATTGAGTCAAATGATGACTGAGGTTTTTCCGTGATATCCCGTTCATGACAAGGAGCACACTGGGGTGTGACCGGTCGGCAGAGGATGCTCACTCCTCCATGGCACCCGATCCCACCTCTGACGTTTCGGGGGACCTTATTTGCTCTGATCCTATTTTCCATTGTATTATGGACATTTGATATTGAATACTGTTCGTTATCTCTATGTTTTTCATGTATTTAACATTTAAAAAAAAAAAAAGAGAATCATATTTACTTACAGACGATACGTTCCTTAATAATGTATAATTTTTTCCATGATTTTGTCATTGAAGTATTGCTTCTTTTTCAAATTAACTCACAAGAATTGAAATACCTTACAAGGCATTTGTGCAATATACCAGATGATGGTTTTGCCTATATAATCCTTTTCGGAAAAAAAAATACATCGCCAAAGCAAAAAAAAAAAGCCGTAAATTTTTAAAAGACAATTAGAAAGGAGTTTAGAAAGTTGAAGTAATTATATTATTTGCAAGCATGGGTTACACATACGTGATACAATTAGCTGTGTAGATGTCCAAATTTAATTCTTTATTTCAATCTTTTTATATAACAAAATACAGCCTATTTAGAAAACATAACATGCTCTTTGTATTAATACACACAAAAAGCCTTTTCATTTGTGTGTAGGTACATGTAGAGTTAAACAATACAAGGTTTTAATGAGCCACCACAAGCCAGTATTATTTATTAAATTCAACTAAGAGGAAATCTTATTAAAAAAAAATTTCATCGGAGTTTTCTCTCTTTCTTTTAACGACCATTCGACTAGTAACATCTTATTTTGAGAAAATATAGACTAAAGACAAAGAAGATGAAGAAATAATTAAGGTATAATTGATTGCAAAATATTCCTAAGCGTTGGACGACTAATGTCTTTTACACCGTATTGATGACGGCTGAAAATGTTTCAAAGTGAATTAACAATCAATCATATGGGGTGGAACCTCGGAACATCGAGCTTTCCGTCTTTCAGTAGAGTATTTTATTTCACGGTTTGTAAAATATTAAGGTAGAAGTGGAGTTGGTATTCAATCTCAAATAAACAACAATAACAATGCGGACCAATAGCTAAGATCAAGTTACACGGAGAAGTGGTAACCCCTCGTCAATCAGTTACACCCATTGGTCCCTGTAATGAAAAATTCCGTTGAAAACCCATCATTTATAATTAGTTACAAGTGCTTTATAAATTTACTTTACTTTACATGCAAATAAATTAACAAGGAAGTCGTAAAAGGCCGTAGCATTTAAGGTTCTTAGTTTTATTGGAATGAAAATAAACCTTTAAACTTGTTTTTTTTTACATGATAAGGACACTCGCGTAAAACGAAATATGATAATCGATATTATTCAATTTCAGATAAACAGTGTAAGCAAAAAAGATTTTTAACTCTGGAAACTTAATAAAAATCAGCCGAGGTGAAGATTTGGATATCTCCTGTCGATCGGTTACTCCCCCTGTGTCCCCCTTGAATTAAAAGGTAAATTCCGTTGAATACTCCTTAAATTGCAATTGCTTTATTACTCTAATATGCTTATGCATGCAAGTAAATCAACAGGGAAGTTTTTAAAGTATGTTTTATGGGACTGACAATAAACTTATGAAAATGTGTTTTACATGATGAGGACACTGATGAAAATATATGCTCTTATAAGGTTAGTAAGTAACATAATTTCAGATTTTGATTACAATTTAATTTGAGGATATACCTCCAATCACATATTGAGTAAACATTTTATTTATATTAATATTTTTAAGATTAATATCTATATTTTGTTTAATAAATGGTGCAAAGTCAATTGTAGTTTGTCATACATGTATCTAATTGAATACTATCAGCATTAAAAATATGTTTATTATTATTTCCTACTCAAAATGGTCATAAATGGATTCACCAAATGATCCGAAAATATTTAGAATTTTTTTTTGCCTAGGATGTTTAATGAATCTCATTATAATTAATGCTGTTTTCATTAATAGTCTTTATTTTAGCTTAAGGTGTATGTAAATGAACATATCATTTCAATGTTAGCAAACTAAACAAGCTTATTCAGAGCTCCAGTGAGCTTGAGATAGAAGATACCACATTAGAGTCTGACACATCTGTTTCATATTTGAACATTTTACTTGAAAAGATGTTAATGGTAATCTAACAACAAAGCTGTATGATTAACGTGATGATTTTAACTTTTCAAATGTCTACTTCCCTTACTTATGCAGCAATATACTTTCACTTCCCTTACTTATGCAGCAATATACTTTCATCACCTGATATATATATCATATCGACATATGAATTGAAATTTCCATGGTCAATCTATTTAAAATTAGATGTTAAGAATCCGCTACCCTTCTCAAACGTTCAGAACAATTTATTTTAAATAGATTGTACCATTGTTAATTGACAATACATCGTCTATATATTAAAATGTCCAGTTGATGGCTACAGCAAGTTTTCTATTTACGCATAAGATTTTGGACACATCTGCTTTATATGAATACACAAATGGATCTGCTAAGCTGTCAGCTATCATTTGGCTAAGAAAAAAAGCATACATTTAAGTTGTTCAGTTTTTATTACTTTATTTGGGACTCTTCTTCTAAAGGAGATCAATACAGTATAGAAATGGCCAGAACTACCCAGACCTATTAAGTGCGTGTTTATGCAGGTATCTAATATTATTGCAGAACAGAATTATAAAGCCTTCTTGGCGATATTTATGAACCATATTCTCTTCAAAGAAATCGAACAAAATATGTAAGATTGATTAATTGTATGTTGTGTAACGTCCCTCTCGAGAATTTGCCCCTCATACAGAGACGCCATCACGTGCACTTGAGAGCTGCGAAATTTGTCCTATACTCGGTACTTATGGCCATTTAGCAGTGTAGGATCTTTTACAAGCCAGTACCTACTGCGACAAGGGAGCTTGTTTTATACGGTCTCATCTGAAGGACCGGTCTCCACATGCCACAGGGGATTCGAACCCGCGACGTAAGGATCAACTGCTTACTTTCCAACTCTAGAGCAGCGCCAAGCGGGCGACCAAATGTAAAAGAGAAGTAAAGGATTGGGATTTTTTTTCATACACATGCAACTAGCACATGTAGCAGTCGCATAAGTTCTTCTGATGCCTGACCAGAAACGATAAAAATCACTGTAAAAGACCAAACAGACATAAAAGCATATACATGATGAATTAAAAGATATTTAAAATTTATTTTCAATAGAAAAGGGAGGCAGATCGACATGGTCATCGGTATTGTCCTATTATTTCTGCTAGTGAATTGTACGAAATCTCATGGTAAGGCTTAACAAAGTAAAGACATGTTACATTTTTCACAGGTAACTATGACCTCGACTTTGCCCCCATTATATCGCCCGTGTTTATTGGAGGATTTTCTCAAATATTACTTATATTAAGATACGGTTCTTCATGTAGTCTATATGAAAAATCTTTAAAGCGCGAATTACAGACAAAAACAGCTGGTTGTCTAAGATGAACATCTGAAAAATCGATATATTATCCGTCAAGAAATCGTTATATTTTGACAAGCAATCTTAAAACCAAACAGGCCGTCTTCTAAAATATATATATATATCGATTTATTAGAAAATGATATCAACTTGTCGAAAAAATATAAATACTTGTCTATTAACATGATATACGTCACGTAGTATGAGTATTTCCTGTCATTAAATGTAGTGCAAAAATTATAACTGTTTTAAGTGTATGTTTCGATTTTTGTTATAGTATACATTATTATATAATGTTATGATAAGCGCCGATTGTTCAACCATCAATGAGACATAATTTTTATAGAATATCTTTACTATTCAATTGTTTTGATAGTTGATTCATTTCTGTGAGCTTTTCTTGTTTTTGCATCCCGTTAATTGTCATTTTTCGTCCTTCGAAATTTCATAACACGTGAAAGAAAAAAAAGAAGCCGTTTGTTTTTTGGATGTTAAAATTCCATTTGATCTTCCACGTGTTAAAGTTAACTTCATTGTTTCAAATTGTAAACACCACGGAAAATAAACATGCAAATATTATTAAAATACAACCCAGGTGTAGGATATTCACCCATTTATTGCATACAGCAAGAATGATGTTTTAAACGCGTCAATATACATTTTTCTACAATATTTAAATAAAACATACTCGATGCTGGCAAATATTTATACAGGTATAATAGACTGTCATTAATAATTATTCAGAATATATGAGAAATCATTTGTTGGAAACATTGACTTTTGACTGTTAAGAAAATATATGTCTATGATAATGGTTGTGACTGCATATGAAATATTAAGATAATAAATCAAATCACCAGATTAAGTGTTAGTAATGTTGTTTTACAATGATGTGTAATACTAAATAAAATGTCCTTTATCATAGAAAATTTAGCTTTTAATAAACCAGCTTGGCAACAAAGTAACTGGCCTAACAGTCTGGGGAGCTGCGAAAGCGGTAGATGGACAATACACAGACCGTGGGGCTTTAGGAGAGCAGTGTACAATATCAGGTCCTAGTCAGTCAACAGCAGAATGGAGAGTAGATCTAGAGAGCGTGGTCAGCATCAGTTACATCAATATCTTCTACAGGACGGATAATTTTCCCAGTATGTACAACAGATTATTGTTATACCTTTAGAAATTTTTTTATATACAAATCTATACGAAAAAAGTTTAACATTTCTAATGTTTTGCTGAGCGGACATAAAAATTCGATGTTTGACCGCTGAGTGAGATGTTGGGGCTGTCGATGAGATGTTGGATCGCTTATGTCACACAATGGACGGAGTCTTATCTCATTTGCATTCGTGATGTATAATAGTTACCGACCTAAGGTTTACATCACGAAAGACATGTGTGTCACAATCTATTAAAGTAAAAGATATAACAAAACATTTATTGACTGTGTTCTCGAGCAAAATGCGTTTTGCCGAACCTCGAACGATACTGTCCGCCATCAGCCTAACAGTCTCAGCAAACAGTTCTTTTATACAACAAATTTTCCAATACCCTCCTAATCAAATTCTAGTTTAACTTATTCAATTCGTTCAATAAAAGTTTTTTATTAATATCCTTGACCCTGAGAAACAAAGTCCCGTATCCCTCAGATCTGTACAATTTTCAAGATTGGTTCGGATGGGGGTGTCTCTGCTTTTAATCTGAATTACAGCTCTTTATTGTATTTCCACAAGAAGACAGGACGGCTATCTTTGTTTCCATGAGTTACAACAAGTGAACGGTACACCGACAGAGAACCAGACAATAAACTGTCCTGTACATGGACGTTATGTTATATACTACAACGAAAGGAATCCTAATGTGACGTACCCCAGTTACTATTCACAATATACGTTCTGATAAAACAAATATAACTTAAATACTACAAGTATCTAACTACTATTCAACAGTATAATAAAAATACATCGATTCCTTCATGTACTGCTAAAATTAGGGTGCTTTAACAATGGGGTGTATGGAGAGGATTGTAACCAAACATATCCTGACAAATGTCAAGAGCAGAGGTGTAACATCACCACCGGCCATTGTCTGGGCTGTATACCGGGTTATCAAGGTGCTCGCTGCAGTCAAGGTACGTTTTTGTGCATATAGCATATTTGTGGTTTTTGAGGTACTTGATTGAACTCTTCCAATTTTGTATTATTTAATGAAATTTTGGGCTTGAATACTGTTTGTTACATGTATCTTGAAATATATTTATTCAGGGGATATGATAAAGATGCGCCATTTAAAAAATTAATTTACCCCAATATATTACATAGAAAAAAATGTATGACATCAGTGAACCAAGGTGTTTAATTTCAAAATATCAACAAAACAATGTACTTCTCTTCATATTAATATTATTTTTTTGTTGTTTTTTTTTATAACTAAGTTTGCAACATTTCAGTCATATTTCAGTGGAGCTTTTTTTTTATAAAATAACGGATGTTTCCTTTCTTATCTTGTTTTTCAGAAATCATGCGCAATGTGGTTATTTAAAGATTTAGATGACTGAATACATGATAACTAGACAAAATTGAAACATATCTTTTAAAAAAGAACATTTCTGTAGTGGAGATGCTAATATGAAAATTTTAGTTTATCATAAACCCATTTTATCTTTCCTTATATTTTTAGCCTGTGATAAGTATAGCTATGGGCTTGGATGCGCTTTGTTATGTGGTAACTGCAGTGATGGAGAACCCTGTCATCACGTAAACGGGGAATGTCTCAGTGGATGTAGCGAGGGGGTGACAGGGGAGAAATGTCAGACTGGTAAAACTCTACCTTTACATTGAAAAAAAAAGTATAACACGCAAATGTACAAAGTAAAATAAGGTTTGCCTCTACCTTAAATAAAATGTATAATACACACAAATAATACACACAACGTATTACTTCAATATATAACTCAAGAAATAATGAAATGAGAATAAAATCTTCTCAAGCGTTTAAATTCTCAGTTCATACAAATGAGGTAAGTTCTTGAATAAAGTTGCTTTTTACACCCAGCAAAGGTACAAAAATTTATGACTTTCAAGAAGAATGTCTTCTTTAAAAAATATTGCCTTGCATATTAATGTTTATGGATATTATATGATATATTTTATATTATATATTGTATACTAAACATATCAGTCAGAAGACAATTTTACTTCTACCAGAGAATTCTACTTCATGAACTATTTTAGATCTTAAATCTTATGAAGTGTTAACAGATTTCATAGACTTTGTAATTTTACCTCTTGATTCTGCTTAGAATGTTCTGCGGGGTTTTATGGGAAGAACTGTGGTCAGAGATGCAGCGAGAATTGCTTTATTACAAATAGATGTGACCGGTTTACCGGGGAGTGTAGGGGGAAATGTAAACCAGGTTGGAAGGCACTCAGATGTACACAGAGTAAGTAAAGGGAACTATAGGGATAAATACTTTGATAAATATATTCCCGGCCCAAGACCAAATTTAAAATCGATATAACTCTAAAAAAACGTTGATAAGAAAATAAGATTGGCATCATCTGTTTTAAAAGACATGTTATGCACAATTTTTAAGTTAAAACGGTAAATGAAAATTAAGATACATGTATTGAAATTCATAATTTTGATTTAAGTATGTTCTCAATTTATGGTCTTCGGGCCTTATGTATGTAAAGTAGAGAGAACTCGTTGCCAAAGGCACTTTTCATATGTTTTTTCTGATAGCAAGAGTATTTCCTGAAATATTTAGCATTGTCCAATACGTTCTTACTAAAATACCATTTACTCATTGAGCAGTTCAATTGTTTACATAGTCAAAAATGTACATTTCTTAAATTTTATCATCTTCTTAACTTGTCTAAAAAGGAAGAAGAAAAATCCGAAAGTGTTTAAATATTCTGTACTACCATAAAAAATGGTTTCCCTTTTCGAACTTAGGATAGCAAATTTGGTTATGTAGATGGGCGGAAAAATTCAGAAAACTTGCCTGCCCTTTTCGGGCTCATGGTAAAAATTAATGGGTCGGTAGGTAGGCGGGAAATTATTTTCCTTGAAAATTTCAACACATTTGTTTAAGGGATAAAAGGGAAAAAGATGAAAAAATACAGTGTCCTGAAATTCGAAAAAAAAAATTGAGTCGGCTATTTCAAGCCAGTGGGTCGAGATAACCAAACATATTTTTGAAGATGACCATACTTCCATAAAAACAGTGCTTTTCCATTATAAAACCATTTATTTTTATAAGTTTCCCTGCTTTAATTTGATAATGATATAATGCTTGTTGATGATTTATAAGAATGTGAGGGTGGTACGTACGGTGTTGACTGCCGTCAGATCTGTGGTCACTGTCTCAATGGATCGGTTTGTTACCACGTGAACGGAACTTGTGCAGAGGGGTGTTCTCATGGATTTCATGGGACGACATGTATGACAGGTATTTAATTCTACCTTAGTGTAAGAAACTCCATTTTTCTTCTTATCTCTATTTTATCATAGACATATCAATCGTTTTGTTTACCAGAATGCTCTGAAGGATACTTTGGTATAAACTGCATGGAAAACTGTCAGGCGTACTGTGGCGGAAACAAAACATGTGACGTCATAACTGGTGTTTGTGACGAGGGCTGTATAGAGGGGCTACGAGGACCTCTTTGTGAAGAAGGTGTAATATATTAATTTGCATCACAGAAGTTTATGGTTTTTTAGAAAAGGGTTTTTTTTTCAATGTATGTCATCAAAACATACATCATAATTTAAAAAAAATGCACGTTAAATAGATATATTCATACAATGATTCAGAAAACTTCAAATTACAGGAACTATTCTTGGCAGCACTGCGTGTGACTATTGTGAACCCAACACCACTACTATCATTATAAGCAGTGTGGTGTCTTTATTCCTTGTTCTAACTGGAAGTATTCTGAACTTAATCATATGGAAGAGGGAAAACGGTAGGTACATGTACATAATTTATTGGAATCAACGCTTTTTATGCAATAAAAAGTAAGAATCATTGGTCAAATTATAAGTAAACAGAATTTCAGAATTTTCAGTTTTTCTTCAGAATAAATAAAGTTTGCACATTCTTAATAATGACTTATCGTAATTAAATGTACTACTTTCATGTAATCAAATAGGCAATTTCAAAACTCAGATTTGCAGCTTAACAAATTATATAAAAAACAGAGGCAACAAAAAACTTTGTTATTGTTAAAATACACAATTATAAAGATATCAAATACGAAAATCCATATTTATATTTTCTATCTATAACGTATATTTTATTTAACCAGAAACAAGATGAAATCCTTTTAATTTTCTTAAGCGGGAACTGAAAAGGTAAGTTTTATATCTGATATAATTTTTAAAAAATGATTAAGGTATTATTTGGTTAAGCGTGTTTATTTATGTTTTTGTTTTTAAATTTATGTAAGAAGGCAGATTGACTTTATTTCTCTTTATAGCCAAAAGCTTCAAGGGCAAAGATGAGGAATGTGGATGCTCCCGATATCATAGGTCCGATGAAATGTTTCTAGAGCCATCTAAATGTGAATTATACATTAAATTTTCAAGCACGTTAATTATCTTTCTTGAAAAGATGTAATGTTAAAAAATCTTTACTTTTCATTAGCTTTTTCTTATCCTTTTAAAATATTTTCAAGAAATAAGTTACAATGTACATGTATATATCATTCTACTTTATCAAAAGGATAACAATTGAGGTTTTTATATTTAGTTGACATCCGAATTTTTTTTACAATTTCCTCTTTTTCAGGAAAATCAGCAACTGGTGAAGGGTAGGTAACCTTTTAATATCCTTTCAGACTTGATATGATTTTAAATTGCAACTGACATCTTTATCAATATTCTTAAAGTTCGCTTCATATTCATATGTTTTATTTCATACTAGGGATGAATCCCATTATACAGACATATGTGCGCTTGATAAAGCAAACACATACGAAGAACTGTCCCGTGACACCGAGGCTGTTGACGAAATATAAGGACATGTTCAGAAGTAGAGGTGTGAAAAAGTTTACTACCGAGCAACATAATCAGAAGACTCTTATGTTTTCAACAAATTGCAACCGTGCATTTGAATTGTATATTCCGCATTTTTTAAGCTCTTGATCTTATCCTGAAGTTTTCTTTCAATTTTAAATTAATTAAAGGACTTAAGCATAGATAATTATCAATTAAGCTTGATCGAATGACCAGCAAATTTCTTTATCAGAAGCATGTTTGAAGTCGACAAGAAAAATGTCTTTTTTTGAATAAAATTATCATAACATATTATTTGTCATACTGCGGGTGTGATCGGTCGGTAAGGGATGGTCACTCCTCCTTGACACCTGGACCCGTTTATATGATTTAGAGGTCTGCGTTTGCTCTGCTCCTTATTTGTATTGTTTGATTGTACATCCAAGTACTCTGAAGTTGACATCATAATGCTTGAGTTTCTGACTGACGATATCTATGTGGTTTTTGGAGACCAGGTATTCTAACAATTTATTGGAAATCCCATGAGTACCAATTTTGCCCCGTTTTTAGCAGACGTAATTTTATCCATATAAGGCAGAATTTGTTTAGTAAAAAGAAAACAGTAGTTGCGACATACAACTTGACATTTAGATATATCGACGACGTATTGTCAATTAACAAAAGTAATTTCGATTTTTTTGTCGAATCGATATGTCCCGTTGAAAATGAGTTAAATAATACACCAGAATCTTTCACATCTGTTTATGTTTGAATATTTTACTCATATCCCGATAAGAATGAGTTTGAAAATACAACAGAGTCTTACACATCTGTTTCATATTTTGATATTTTACTTGAAAAAGACGTTAATGGTAAGCTAACAACCAAGCTCTATAATAAATGTGATGAATATCAATGTTCAACTTCCCTTACTTATGCAGCAATATACCTTCATCACCTGAATATGGGAGTTATGTATCTCAGTTGATTCGATAGACAAGAGCATGCTCTACATAAACTATGTACAATTTACTTTAAGTTATTTCCCGATCATGACAAGGAGCACATGGGGAATGTGGGTTGTCGACAGTGAATGCTCACTCCTCCGTAGCACCTTGTCCCACCTCTGATGTTTTTGAGGTCCATGTTTACTCTGCTCAAATTGTGTATTGTTCTAATGAATTTTGAGCTGGAATTCTGTTATTTATTGATAAAACTTTTAGCTCTAATAATTTTCGTTATTTACATGTTTCTTTGTAGTATTTTGTTGAAATATTGCTGTTGAATACTGTTAATTATCTCCATATATTTACTAATAAAGATTTTTTACTCGAATACTGTTCGTTATCTCCATATATATATTTTTTGCATTTCCTTGTTAAAATATTCTTATTGTTGACACACGTACATTGAAGTTGATATAATAAAGATTATCTGATTACAGTGTATACAGTGTATGTGGTTTTTATCTTTAAGCTTTAGTCTCTAACAAGTGTATTTTCTGCCTTTGTATTCAGTGATAATAAAAAATTAATCACAACCATGGTACTTTGATTTTAACCCTCTTAAGAAGGTTTGTAGTTCTGAATATTTGCGGTTGCAAAATGTTTCAGATCCATGAAATTCCCAAGGATATGCATCTTCATCCAGAATAATTCCGTGTTGTACTCAATATTCAAATTGTACAACCACAGAAAAAAGGATAAGGTATCTATCATCCTTTTGAACAAGGTCTATTGGAAAAGAACATCAGTCAAACCCATTAATGGTGCTATAAGTACACGAATGTTCTCAAGAGTGTTTTTGTGATGCAAAATAAACCATATTCCCCATTGTGTCCGCCAATCTACTCTTTTGGACCTAATTCAAGTACTTTTAAAAAAAAACCAAACCAAAAAAAAAGTCATAGAACGGAGCTCCATATCTCCTTATCTCGTCCTATCAGTAAAACTCTAATGAAGTCGAATATGACATGTCTGGCATGTGTTTTTATATATGTTCTTACAATCTGTGGTAGGTTGACATTGAATTATATTTTTATTGATTTTTAGCTTACAATTACCTTGAAATATAAGGTAAACAATGATTGTAAGTGAAGCATTTAGCATTTAATTAACGGAAAGATTTTTAATGAAATATTCAAAACATTTTCCGTATTAATAATTTATTCAATTTACTAGTTGCATACATGTTTTTGAATTTACTACAGTGTTTACAGAAACTGTCTCCGGGTACTGCTATAGGAGTTCATGTTGTGGTGAGGGATGTCAATGCATTTATTCAAGTTCAGTGTATGATTCTCACCATACGACATGTCAATGCCGTAAGTTATGTTTGAAATCATTTCATGTTCTCAATAAATGCGTTTTCCCTAGAAATCAAACAAACAATAGGGATATTATTTTGCTTTTTTAACGTAAGACCAATTTATATTTGTTTATGTTCTGCAATGAATATGGTCGGGGCATATAAAGTTGTCAAGTCCGTCTTCCGTCCTTCTTTCCTACTGTCACTCTTTGCATTTAGCTCAGTTCAAAGCTCAGTCTCCTAGAAGCTATCCTAGATATTTTCATCAAGCTTCATATGCTGTTAGATATTGATAAGAGATATGTAACTGCACGAACATTTTCGACCTTGACCTTTCCTTTGACCTTATTTCTACTTTTTAAAAAATTATCTTTAGTATATAGTTTTAAATAAAATTCAATTTGGTGATATCAAACTTTACATGTTGAAACATATTGATGAGAGCTATTCAACTGCATCAACATTTTTTACCTTAACCTTTCATTTATCCTTGAACACACTTTCCACAAATTAGTGTTTAGCTCAGTTTTTAAGAAATCATACAAGATGTTTTAATCAAACTTCATTTGCTGATAAATATACTGACGAGAGCTATATAACCGCATCAACATTTTTGACCTTGATCTTTCACTTTTATTAAGTTAATGTCAAAATTCATATGCCGGTACATAGTGATGTAAGCAATTCAACTGCATCAATATTTTGACCCAGACCTTTCATTTGACTACAACATCACTTTTATCAAATTGTGTTTAAGTCAGTTTTAAAGAAAGCATTCGTAATTTTTTTTCTTCAATTTCATATGCGGATACATACTGATGAGAGCTTTTTAACTGCATCAACATTTTTACCTTGACCTTTTCTTTGACCTTACTTTTTTCATAAATCAATGTCAATCTTCACATGCTTATACAAACTGATGTAAGCAATTCAACTGCATCACTACTCAAAATATTTAGATCAAATGTCGTACACTGATAGGAATTGTTATGTTATATTACTAAATTGGAATAGGAAACGATACTGAAGTCACCTTTTAGCCTAAGGTACTAGGATACTTTGAACTCTAACAATGTGTGTCCTAACACCCCCCCTCCCCCACTGAACTCATCCCTTTATATACTTACTGTATAAATTCAGACCCTACTTCACAATTTATGAAATTTATCGAAAGAAGATCTAATGTACATCTGTTGATTGAATATGCATCCATATGTTTCAATCATTTTATCTTTTTCATCGCTATCTATTTAGAATTCTTCTGAAACCGGTTCCATCGTGAGAAAAATATGTAGGTAAACGCTATGACCTCTGACCTCCTCATAAGTTCAAACAGAAATGAACATATTTTCTCTTCAATATTGTCATCAAATACAAACAATTGCAAAATAAAACTTTGAAATATGACTGAAAGTTTACTGAAATGCGACTTAAAATTTTCTGAAAGGTAATTGAAATGTAACTGAATGGAAAATAAACGATGACCATTTTACTCACTGTAGAATTTCATCCAGTTACTAAAAAATATTAAATTCAATGGATAGGTTAAACAAGAAAAATAAAAAATGTATAAGTCATTGATCATAAAAGTATAATACTCTTATATTATATATCGTTTACGATAGCCTCAGGAGTCTCTCCTTATAACTACGCGTTATCACCCTGGAGTGAGTGGACCGCTTGTAATGTATCGTGTGGAGGTAATGGTACACAACACAGGTACCGGACCTGTAGAGGATGCTGTAGTAATCAAGTGTTACAGGAACCTAGAGACTGTGGCTCAGACGCATGTCAAGGTTAGTACATATAGAGAAAATGGTGTATACTTTACTCTGGAGTTCATATGAACAACAATTTGTGACTCATTTTATTTCATCAGATATGAATTGTTGAACTGCATTCTAATAAAATAAAGAATATTGGCAACTGAATACCTAGACATAATCGTTGCGTTTCTCATATTTCTGTATGGAAGACAATATTTGTCTCTCTTTATCCCACTTTTGCCTGAGTCGTTAGTGAGTAACTTTAAACATAAATTAAGCCAAGAGATGATGTTTAGCTAGACGTGTATTATCAACTACGCAAAAAATGCGTTCATTAAATATAAAGAAAAGACGACTTCCCTATATAACGCTTACCAATGAATATAACATCCACTAAATGTCTAATTTCTTTCAGAAAACAAAAACACTGTTTTAACTAAGAGTTGTCTCCTTTTACATCCCATTTATAAAAGACTTGGTGAAAACAAACATTATTATGAGATCGTTAGGAAGTTCTTAAACTCCCCTAACCAGAAGTCTACATCAATCATTCACTGTTGAATAATGTATAAATTATAATATTTTAACCCACTTTATATTTCAGCATTCTTATTTACTTTATATGCTTGTGATCTCAAACTAATAAGATATGAACTGATAGATGATATACATGTAAATTATTGATTTTAAATAGTAAATGGATCTTGGAATTCTTGGGGAGGATTCAGTAGTTGTGATAAATCGTGTGGTGGAGGCTGGAAACTAAGGTTCAGAGATTGTACCAGTCCCGCTCCAGCTGATGGTGATCTACCTTGTATTGGTGATTCTGTGGAAGTGATAGGATGTAACATGTTCCACTGTCCAAGTAAAAAATTACCTTAAATTATGGGATTTCTAAAACGTTGTTGTTTTCTGCTGTTTAAAAGATTATCATGAGCTAGAGAATTCAGTTTCTTATATGTGTTTTTATGAGAATTGTGAATTGATCGGATGGCAAGTACATTCTGAATTAATGAAAAGTGCTGAACTGACTGCTACCTGATAAATTATAAATTTATGAAATTTAACTAAGAGCAAATAATGACAGTAATAATAATCGTATTGATATAATGGTAATTTCTGTCGAATTTGATAAACTTTTAAAAGTTGACGGAGGATGGTCTTCATAGTCCAACTTCAGTAAACATTGTAGCAGTAGTTGTGGACTAGGTTTACATCTCAGAACTCGCACCTGCTCCCAGCCGCATCCTAAATACGGGGGTCATAAGTGTACAGGAAACTCAACAGAAGGCATTCCCTGCAATCTCACAGCCTGTCCAGGTTTCCTATTCATGACTTTCTGCAGATGTGTTTTTTTTAAAATACTTCCTTACTCCATTATTATATGTAATGATCAGGGAAAAACGAATTTTAGTAGCTGTATACATTGCACAATGTATTTCAATATCTTTGAAGAAAAACTGACGCTTGTCAATATGAAAAATTTTGGAAGAATTAATCACCTTTCACATGTTAATTTTATAGCTTTTTAGAATATACGCATAAAAGTACTGTATTGACCTTTAATTTAAGATAAAAACAAAAATATAAAACTCATCTTTTTTTCGATAACTTGTCTTGAAATCATATTAAAGCATAAATTGTAATGTTTAGTTGATGGCCTTTGGGGTCAGTGGGGACACTTCCGTCCATGTGACATGTCATGTGGCGGAGGAATACATATCAGAGTAAGGCAATGTAACAATCCACCACCATCTCACGGAGGACGTCAGTGTACCGGTAGGAATTTGGAATCTGACCAGCCCAGATATAAACTACACAAGTAAAGTAATTAAGAATTGTTTTCCTATAACTGGCAGTTATTTATCAAAAGTCTACAAAAGATAATAATTGCTTTCTTTTTATTCACAGATCACATGGAATCCACTGCTTCTTCGGCTACAAAACATTTTATACAAGGCCCGGTTTTTGTTGGATGAAACATGTATGATATCCAACGAAAGTTATTAAAACAATAAACATGCATTCACAAAACATGTCGTTTTAAACGTAACGGGTAAATACAGACATGGCAAAAGAGAGGGCAAAAGTACATCATTAGTTTGTTTCGATGTCACCCAATTAAATAATGAAAAAAAAATACTTTTAAGGACAGATGATAGAAAAGACTTTTGTCAGAAAAATTGGAAATCACAACTTTGAGTCATGATCAAGTTACTGTTATAATGATAAATATATTATATACCACCTTAAACTAGCAAAATATGGGATTTGAAGTGAAAAATATTCATGTAGATTATTAAGGATGGTTTCTGACAGGCAAAATTTTGAACATCGTAGGAGGTTTACCATTTCTTTGAATTTTAGAAATTTATTATTTGCATTATTTGGAAAGATATTGACCAAATAAAAGGATAACACTTAAAGCTGTGTTTGGGGTCTTTGTCGATGACTGTTTGGCTTTTAAATCCTAACTTAATATCTTTTTAATATATTTATTTACTACAGAAGTATGTCAATTTGAAACCTAATTTAAATGTTAAAAATAATTTCAGACTGTAATACAATATTTATTTTCATGTTTATGTCCTTACGGTTTTCGAAATATAGAGAATTTATACTTATCTGCCCTTGATTGAACAATATGCATGTACGAGAGGTGGAGCTAATGTCGTAAGAATAGATCTAAAATTAGACCGGATGAATAACAATGATATATATTTTAAAAAAAACCCGAAATCTCTGTATGGCACAAGTACATTATTTACAAAGGTTTAAAACGTATGAATTAGTTAGTAAAGAATACTTTAAATCGATTGCTGACTACTTGACGTGTTCGAGTACAGTGTCCTACTTATCTTAAAAAATGCTAGCAGTAAGTCACGTGAGGGAATTTAGTATTCACAAAATTACTTGAGGAATGAATTATAATATTCAACGTTTCACAGCCCTTAGTTACAACAAGAAAGCGAGTGTAAGAAGTAGCCGTTTTTTCACCTTTTAAAAATGAGAGCATGTTTGTCTATTAATTTCCTTTTAACACAACATTACATATCCAATTATACAACTACTGTTAAAAGGAGAATAATAGACAAACATGTGCTTTTTATGTATAAAGCCAGTAAAAAAGTGTGGACAATCTCATTATCGTACGGAGATTGAAGAACTTTTGATGACCTCAGCCTCAGAAAACAGATTTGTACATCATAGATACATACTTTAATATATTAAAATTAAGTAAAGTTTTAGATTAGATGTTGATCATATCTGCTATTAAAAGAAAAATGTCTATTCTGAAAGTTTTTTGACGCTAACTTCGCAAATCATCAGTTGCAAGTGCAGTCATCCTTTGAAGTCTCAAACATCATATGCTGGTGTCGGGATATTACATCACAAATAAAGAATGAAAATGGAATGGATAAATCCAGCTTGTTAGAAATGAAATTAAGTTGATAGTAGGTTCAATTAGAAAGCTAGTATTAAATCGATTTTGTAGACGGATGGTGCCTTTTACCAATTTCGCTTGACTTATCGAGTCGAAATATGTGAGTAAACATTTGCTTATTGATAAAACCTTATTGAAAGCTGGAGCCACGGACGTTTGGTTGTGTGACGAAGTGGTGAAACTAAATGATCCAAGGTCGGTCCAATATTTGATGCTTTAGTTATTCGTCAATCTTACGAAACGATAACTTTTGCATAGATGCAAAAACGTAGGAGCGTTGAATCCATTGTGTAACCAAGCAGGGATGAAGAACGCAGGTTCAATTTAATAAATTTATTAGGAATGAAAAAGCAATGGCAGATCTACAAATACAAAAACATATATACAATATCATAATACACATAGACACTGAGACAAAATACTTTTATTTCATATTCACTTCAAAAATAAGAAAATTTAAGTTCACTAAGCCAGAAACGTCAATTTCATAGTTTAAAATATCTTTCTCTCAAAAATATGAAAAACACTTGAGCTTATGACTTGGACTTAATAAATAAAATACAAAAATTTAATAGACTAAGAAAATTACCTTTCAAGTGGTGACAACGGGCAGCTGGTAATATGTAAGTTAAATTTCCCGCACTGACAGGGATGGGCCCATGCCTCAGTATATATAGCAGA
>PRKT01000604.1:108361-121333 GCA_003671525.1 Saccostrea glomerata | reverse complement strand
TATATATATATATATATATATATATATATATATATATATATATATATATATATATATATATATATATATATATATATATATATATATATATATATATATATTGACTGTGACCTGTATGCTAAATATAGCTTTTCTGTCGGCAAACTCGACCCTTCGCCATATCTTTTGAACGAAGAAAGATAAAGACTTAATGTTTGGCATGCATACTCCACTAATTAAGCCCTTTCAAGCGACACCAAGGTCCATGACCTTGTGACCTTGACTGTGTCTATATGCTAAAGATTACTTTTTTAAACCTTCACCATAACTTTTGAATCATGAAAGACAGATATATCATATTTGGTATGCATACTTCACTAATCAAGTTCTTTCAAATGACACCAAGATCAATGACCTTGTGACCTTGACTGTGACCTATATGCTATAAAAACATGTTTTTAAATTTTGTTGCCGCCGGGCGCATAGTGTTTCACAAACACATCTTGTTTGTCTTCTATTTCCGTGGTGTATTCTATCATATATAGTGTAAACAACTTTTGCTATCATTGCAAGGCACCACAAATCAATTCTTAATTCATATCATGCTAATAAGCACTGGTATCTTAGGCTGAATTCAAGAAAATCTTATTTCTCTAAATCTGTATTTATTTCTTTTTCCTTTTACAAGGTACAAATGTCAACTTTTATAAGACCTTTTCTAAGACTTCCAAAAACCTTGAATCTTATAAAGATGAATAAAATGAAAATTGTTGCATGAAAAAAATTCATTTTCAAGCTTCATTTTGATGCATTTCAAATTAAATACTCGTATTAATTTTTAAAGTTATCCTTCCTGGCTGAGGATCGGATATCCTTAAAAAGTAATATCCTAGTGTTATGAACCGTTTCGTATGACCTTTAACGCACCCATGTATTAATTAGAATTGTTTGCAGTGTATATTATACGGCCAAAAAGACGTCATTTTCATTTAGAGATAAGTTAATATCATAATCAGTAAAACAGGCTTGTATGTTTGCCATTGAGTTTCAAATGAGTGTTCATGGTCAGTCAGTTGAGAGATTCCCGTGCAGCTCCCCGTCCACCCCCTCCCACATACCCTCTCCACAAATAATTTAAAGGTTGATTGAAACATTTCGCCCTTTCTCGGTCGATATATCAGATATCAAAGTTTGTAAAAACATTTCTATTTTAAATTGTTGGTGCAGCTATTAAAAATGAGATTTAAATTTAAAACACATGTTTTATGAGAAACGCAGAAAGTTCTTAAGAAAACTAAGATACGAGGCGTGACAAAGTAGAAAGAAATGTGTCTGTAACGCGACAAAAGAAATGGACGAGGAAGGAAAAAACCCGTTAATACATGTATGATACAGGGTGATCCAAAATATCTGATACTACTTTGACTTTCAATAACTTTGTCAATAATCATTCCACATATTTCATTTATACATCATTTCAAATTGCTTATCCTATCATTTTAATAAATATAGAAAAACGGAAAAAAGTTGACGTTGCCATGACGTTATGACGTCATAAATCTGTTATTGTTTATTTTACATGGATATGTCAAATCAGAGAGCTGCAGAAATTGTCCAATTATATTTTTGATACACATTCATCCAAAACAGTGATTCGTATCATGAGAAAAAGTTATCCATTGGGCACTAAGCTTACAAAACTGCAGGTTAATAGGTTAGTGAAGAAATTTCAAAAGTCTGATTTAAGAGAAGATGCTCGTTTGAAAGACATTTGAAGGCCCAGTACAATGAAAACTGTTGAATCGGTTGCAGTTGTTAAAGAACTGATAACGGAAACACCACAAAAATCAGTGAGAAGTGTTATGAAAAATTCAGGAAACAGGCCAAGTTATGGAAGTGTGTACAGAACTTTACTGTATTACATAAAACTTTTTCCTTGTACAGTTCCTATGATTTATTTCCTACAAGATGGAGGAACCCCAGACACATCATCAGAAAAAGTTCCTATGGTTGCAGAAATTCATTCAGTAACCTACTGATTTCGTTCAGGACTGACTGTGTTTAGCAACCACATTCTTCTGATTTAAGTCCACAGAATATTTTTCTGTTTGGATTTTCAAAGGACAAGGCTTCAAAGCCAAACGCCCTTGAGTATCTGAAATCAGCAATTACCCGAGAAAGTCGGAAATTTACACCAGAAATGTGATCAATAACTTTAAGAAAAGACTTGAACTCGTGATTGAACAAAATGGATGTCACGTAGAGCATGTGCTGTAAATAGCAGCATTAATTTGGGACGGTATTCTTATTTAAAAGAATGTGTATAAAATCTGTGGCATGTATTGTATAAAATGTTATAACTTATGTTAAAATTTGAAATATTTCAATAAAGAGTGTCATGATTTTTTAAAGAATTATTATCACTTGAAATGGTATCAGATATTTTGGATCACCCTGTATTTAAGGCCATTTGCATGTTCCCTAAATAAACGAGGATCAAAAAGTCTTTTAAATCACGCCAATAACCTGGTAAGCTGTTGGTTTTTGGTGACAAGTTATTTCAGGTAAAGAAGTTTTTGTCAATAACATGGAACATTTAAAATAAATAGATCGATGCACCCCGACCCCTGTGCATGCAAACAGATAACGGCCGTTTAGAATATTTGAAATTTAAATGGTCTACTGTACACATACTAACATTCCAAACAAGTGGAATTATTCGAAACAGGTAAAATACGTGTATTTTTTCCTGTCTAAGGGGAGGGGGTTATACTTGATTATACTTTAGACTTACTATAAGATTTGTTTTGTTCTTTTGACCAAAATAATATGTGACTTTTTAAGAAGGTAATATTGTTTTCTACAGGTCTGAAATAACGTCGAATTCCTCGTTTTCTAAAATTACATTTGAGTACACATGTCCTTTGGCACAGATTAAGAACATTTTCCACTTGCATTTTTTTCTTTTTTTAAATACTGCTATCTTTTAGATGATTTTCTTGTTAACCTATAAAGGGGAAAGGCAAATGAATTCATTTGTTTACGAAATCTAAGCCATATGAAGCAAGGGTTTTCACGACTTTGGTTTGTTTGTTTTTACTCTAAAAAGGGTTTAAGAAACTCCAAATTTCTTTCAACCTCAGCCTTTAAAGGAATTTCATATTTGTTATCAAGTATTGACATATGTTTGATCTATAACAAACTATCATTCTTTTACAATGTAACCTTTACCAAAAACAAGAAACATTTTACTAAATATGCAATTTCATTCCATGTGTTCTAGTTGAAGAATTTCAAAAGGGGAATACGGTAAATTCTAACCCTCTTACTCGTTTTTTCGGCAATTGTTCGAAAAAAGGTCCGTCGGATGGAACGTTCGATGGTATCCATCATCAAGGATTACAATCCCCTTTGCACGCTAAACATCGTTTCTCTCATTTTCGAAAAAGAGTAGGCCTATTTGGGGCCATCAGAGAAACCCAAACTTAAAAAAAAATGGCATATGATTTACTGTTTATCGCCGACATCCGGAGATAATTTTTTCGATTCGGCATAAAACATTAATTTATCAATAAATCGAAGATGACAAAAGGATAAAATATCTGTTTAAGCCGAGAAAGCCTTTTTTGTCATTTGATTGAATTGATTGTGATAATTTTATGTTTTGATATTACAGGAGGATGCCGTAATTAGGAGGAAATGATAACTGTATCAGCTTCATTTCTCTGTTTCCTTTTAATTCTACTCATTCTCATCCCTAAGTATCCTCCCCAAAATCAATTAATATATTGACACCTACCTTAATTGATACAATCACCTTAACTATTCTGACTTTCATCTGTAAGTTAAAAGCGCATACCCGAACCCCTCCAGAATCCCTTTGTCATGAATCAAGTGAATTTACTGGTAACTCTCAAATAAAAAAATGCCCCGGATTACTTTGTATACATATAAGTATCCTCTTCCTTTCCGCACAACCAACTGACTGAACGCAGTTACGAGGGTTGTTCAAAAAGTTCGCGGACAATGACGCATTTGTTAAAATAAATGATTCTATATAAATCCATTGTATATCAAAATATTTCTTATGAAAAAACAAATCAGAATGATTTAACTTTTATTGATAAAACTTAATATATATATATTTTTTAAAAATCGGGGTCTTTAAAGATCGCACATTGTGCGCACGACATGTCTGACGTTAAGGTAATTTCATTATAACTTCAAACATTTGGATTTTGACTTAACACATGTTCATGGACACGCACTCCGTTTCTTTTTTTAGGTGCAACGCACTTCCAAGTGCTAGCAATAATCTTTAAGTATAGATTATAATTTATCTAATTTCTAAAATTCAAAACAATGTAGAAAAATTTACGAGCGTCTTCTAAATATACTGTTTGTATACACAAACTGCACAGCCCAGTCGACGCTGCGCTATATTTACAACAACGTAATGAACAGAAATCTCCATTTTCAGAAAATTACATGTTTTATCAAGTTCTTATAGTGTCTTTGAATTTGTCCACACCGTTGAAAAATCGTATAAACCAATCTGAAATTGAAACACTAAATATACTTCAATAATTTTGATGTTTTAAGATAAAAATTGTCTCTTACGTCGTTTCAACCATATAAAAACTTATTTTTTTTTTTCGGACGCTTCCCCGTGCGGAAGGCCGACGTAGCTTTTTTTGTCGAGTTTTGACATATTTTGTTAGGGTTTTTGTTTAGTATTTGTACTGTTTACATAGTAAGCTATACCTGATAACATAAAATGATTATAGCCTCTTTAGTTGTGTTAAATAAAATTTTTATTAATCTTTGACTTGTCTTATATAGAAAATAATCATTTTAATCAGAACACTTTATATCAGAATTTATGTCATTTTAACCTTGGTTCGTGCGAACTATCCGCAACCTTTAAAGACCCCGACTTTTACAAAAATACTGTAGATTGGCAAATAATCACGATGGTTTAAATTTCGCTATGTTTGCGATTTTTCATTGTTACGCGAACTTTAACCCATCGTGAATGTCATTATTAGTTTTTAGAAACGTTTAAATGCTTATAGGAAATTCTGAATTAATTTCTTGCAGCATGAAATTAAAACCAGCGCGATTAGTACTTTTTGAGATTTCGTGAAATTTTAACACCGTGGAATTAAAACGACTTACAGTATTACGTTCCATCAATAAAAATTAAATCATTCTGATTTGTTTTTTCATAAAAAATAGTTTGATATGCAACAGATTTATACAGAACCATTCATTTTCACAAAGACGTCATTGTCCACGAACTTTTTGGACAACGCTCGTATATACTTAGAATATTTGATTGAATGTAAATGTCATTTTGATTACAATTACCTAACAAGAGAACGGACAAAGCTAGTTACAATATGGTTCAAATTGAAAATCAGAAGAAAAAATGTACACATCAGTTGTTTTGATATTATAAGAAAAAAATTCCTTTAAAAATGCTTTCATCTTTAACAACAGTTTTTGTCTACAAAAAATGTGTGTCTAATAATTTTCTGAACAAAGTTTTCACAAGCATAAAACATATGAACAAATTCACTTGTGTTTCTTAAACAAACAAACAGAAAACATCCATCCCCTTAATGGTCTGCATGGCATAGAGAACAAAGGATGATGTGACATAACTGCTATCTGGGGCCCTTTTTTCCACGACGAATTATATTTATTCTACAACGATGTTTGCAGTTTTCAAACATGAGTCAATAAATACGACGCCTTTTGAATAGTTTCAATAGTTAAGACATATTTTAATCATAAGGAATACAGCATTATCTTTGATTTTTTAGACCCTATCACAGCTAAATTCGGCCAGGTTTCTGAGAATATGTTCGTTTATGGCAAGAGAATGTGCGGGTCTTAGTACAATAGAAGAATATGCGTGTCCGAGAAGACCTTTTATGGCTATTGTTATTATTTCGCACATAGTCATTGTTCAATCCGATGAAAGAACAACAAAACATGCTGGTTTACTACGTTTACATTTTATCACAGACACGTGGTTTAGATCAATTTACCTGTTGTAGTTTTCTACATTTCAAACTTTTATAATGGTCAGCCAAGGCTATTTATACTAAACAATACGCATGGATTTTCAGCATTTATGGTTTTTAGGACAAGAAATGCACATGAAACTTGTATTCACTGATTTTCGGGAATACGTGTAGACCTAGCGAATTGCGTACCAAACACGCTTCAAAACATTTGCAAGTGAGAATCGTTGCATTTCATTTTCGCAAATCTAGGTAAAATACTTCAATGAGTATACAACTTTTTCAACCATATTTAATGCGAACTAAAATCAATGTCAGTGACAGCACCAAACTTAAGACCAAGACACTTGGGGTACTCTAATCGAGTTTTTACTCTGGTTGATAACGCATATATTATACTGCTCTGCAAAAAACTTTAATTGTTCTGCTTCACATCTGCGCAGAGTAAACATTTAATGAAGGTTGTGGTCTGCATTTTCCATTTTCAAAGACGCTTTATTGATATATAAATTCAAAAAACACAGAAATTGGAGTTTAATAATTTATAATTTATTCCTTTATATTGTTCATAGGTAAAGTCTTCAAATCTGTTACTTAAGGTACTACATTTATCTGAAGAATGTCGGAAATGAAAACCAAAAAAAAAAAAAATGTCGGAAACTGAAACGAAAAAATGTCGGAAATGAAAAGATGATAATTACAAAATAGTTTCGGAAATGAAATGCAACCGTGGGAAAAGGTGGATTTGAGATTTTTAAAAAGCGAGAAAAGGTAGTAGACACCCTTCAGGCTCTTATTATGCCCCCGGATATTACAAGCAAATTAATAATATAGCAAACATTACAATTTACACTAAAATCGTTATTTCTTTTTCCAAGTTAAAAGCCGGGTTAATGAATTTTCTAACAGATTTCAACCCCATGAAAATCAACTCCTAAATACATGCACATATTAGCCTAACCCTTAATGAAACAAACATTTCCAAAGTGTCTAACAAAATCTTTAAACAGGTTTTTGTAAGGAAAACTTAAGCAGGGTTGCGATTATATTTGAATTTTTAAGAGCTAAAACTGTATGATACCTTTCCGTTATAAGCGCATTTACACATGGATTAAAGCAAACCCGATTGTACGAAGAAGTCAAGCAAAAATTTTCCTAAAAAAGACAAATACATAATATTTTTATGGATGCTGTTATTTAGTCGTAGATTGAAATAAAAAATGGCAGACACCTAACAAATATCACAATAAATAATAATATTTTAAAAGTAAAAAAGTATTAATAGCTTTAGTTATTTACCTGTTACGAGTGTTTATTTGTAAAGATAAGTAATATGATAATATCTCTTTACAAGCAAGACATACAAAAAATTGCAATTAGTAGCATGGTTTAATTATTCAGTAAAGTTTAATTTTTCAGTCTTAATTATTATAACCTAAGCTTGAATACAGCTGATACAAATACATTTAAAAAAAACAAATAACAATTTAATCGGTAATTCTCAATATGCATTAAACGTTTTGTGTAAAGTGCGACTTTTTAAACGGAATCCCTAGTCGCTGTTATAGATAAAAAATTCAAAAGCAAAATTTTACGCTAAATTTAAAAAAGAGTTAAATGAAAACAAAATGTAATAATACTAGCCTCAGACGTTAAACTGAAGTAACACTGCTTTATTTTTGATAGTCAGTTTATAATAGTACACACTATCAGTACCCGAAAAAAGCTTTCGACGGCTTTATTTTGATTTGATATAAACGCACCGAAATGTTTTCCTTACCAATGAAATATAGGTTAGGTAAATAAATAGTTTTCAAATAGTCTAAACTCACATATAAAATTCTAAGCTATTCTTTAACTTTATCTTGACGAGAAGATAAGAAAGTTATAAATTTATGTACATTATATACTCGAGAGGGGGGTTAACTTCCCTTTATATTCAGACTGTCTCCAGACTAAATCCTTTGTGTGAAGTCACTTCCTTGTACAACATTAAGGGTGACACTACTGCACGACGGATTAGTAAATGTCCGGAATTTGAACTTGGTAAATGAATTCCCGTGCTTTTACGCGGAATTATTAACAAGGTAATGTTTTTTTTCTGAGCTAAAACATTGTGATTAGTTCAGTAAAGCATAGCTACTTATGTTGTTATTAAGAGTTAACAATAGAAAGAAAACATATTTTAAAATATTTAGATATGATTTTATTTTCAGTGAGTAAAACTTTTTTGTCTCATTCCTATAAGCACACAGGGTATAACACATAAAGTATACTTTGTATGTGTGCGGGAGGGGGAGGATCTATCATTGCTGTACCCTCTTAGCTGTTAAAATGAATTATAAATATGATTTATTTTTTATATTCACATGTCATTTGTGAGACAAAAATATTTGACTTGTTTTTCTCTTCATTTTAAATGTTAAAACATGAAGAACATTAAAATTCTATATTTGATTTCTTCCATAGCTCGGTATTTGGTGTCGGTACAAAAAGAGGATGGAGATATTTGTTAAAGCTTTCTTTAATTTATTAATGTGAATCTAGATACTAGTATATCAGTATACCTTTATTGCATAAGGTGATGAAAATTACTCAACGGCCATAAAATCCACAGAGATAACGTACAGAAAAGACAAACATACAGAGATTCTAATAAAGTATTGATTCAAGATGTTTAAACATAATTAGTATGTACATTAATGTTTGACTAAGTGAAATTAATGATAAGTGCTTTATTACATTATTTTAAGGAGATAAGATGTATGAAGGAGCTCCCATTAAACCCAACACGGAAGATATTTATCCTCTTCATATCCTGACACACTTAGTTTAATTCGAATGTCAATTTGTCTAAGTGCCTTTTGAAGTGCCTTACCCCCATCTGAAAATAACACAGGGTTTGATATACAATGAATTTAAAAATGTTCATAAACGTGAAGGTTTAGATATACGTATCATATTGAACTGCTTTCTACAGTGTATCCTTTACATGCTGTATCTGTAAGATTTTTTTCCCCAAAAAAATTAAGGGGGCCGACTGGGGTTTTATTGTGTAAAAACTACAATAGCGAAACTCCTCGTATTTACACCATATATACTTTACATTTACTTCAGTGTACCTGTCAAGTTGTGGGAAAATCTACCGTCCAGGTATTTTTAATGGACCGTATCAAAAAACAGTTACATTTACTATAGGATTATATAGGAAAATGCCAATTTTAACACTTGAAAGCAAATTATACATATACTACAAAAGACTTTATGTTGAAACCATAAAATTGTATGAGTATTACTTTAATGTATATTACATGTAAGAAAGAAAAAAATTCTAACGTCTTGTAACCAGAGGGGGCATCTCAAAATGCAAAAAACTAATTTTCCTGTTTTTATATACATGTAGTACTATAAAATATGAGGACACAAAGGATTTATCTGAAAACATAATGAGAATAATGGAAATATTCTAAAATTTCTATGTTTTCAAATTCAAAAGCGTATGTTTATAACCTTTTCTGAAATAACATTTTTATCCCTTTCTTTAAGTTTATCATAACGTCAAACAGACACTGTAACGACGTCAACTGATCTATCAATTGCAAAATCAGTGAAAAATCAATAATATAAAATCGTAACTTTATTTTTTAACCTGTAATTTATTAATTAAGCGAAAAAAGTTGTTTTAAAACAGTAAATAAACTTCATTTTACTATGATGCGCGAAATATTGCGCAATGAAAACTACAGCGGGCCCCCATTAAGCAGTAATGCAGTAATTCTCTTAAGGATATGGAATAAATACAAAGTACATTAAAGAAAGTGAATGTTATGAGGCCATCACCATATCAACATATTACCATTGAAAAGGATGGTTGTTGTTTGTTTGCAATTGGTTGCAATATGAACGGAAGCCCACTTAGGTCCTATCAAAAAATATTATAATTGAATTAGTTATAACGATTTTTAGAATTCGTTATAATGAATTTAATTTGTTATTTCAGATTTGTTGAATTTGTTATAACGAATTAAATCTGTTATTACAGATTTGTTGAATTCGTGATAACAAAATCAAGAATTTGTTTTAACGAATTTTTTAATTGTTAAAACGAATTCAACAAATCTGTAATAACAGATTAAATTCGTAATAACGAATTCAATAAATCTGTTATAACAAATAAAATTCGTTATAACGAACTCAATGTGTCTGTTCTAACAAATCAAATTCGTTATAACAAATTAAATTCGTTATAACGAATTCAATGAATCTGTTATAACAAATTAAATTCGTTATAAAGAATTCAATAAATCTATTAAATAACAAATTTAATTCGTTATAACAAATTCTAAAGATTGTTTTAACGAATTCAATAATATTTTTGATAGGTCCAAAATGGGCTTCCGTAAATATTAGAATTTTCATTTTTTTTATCGATTTTATTCTGACGAGGTTTGATTTATAGGGGATGCAAGTATATATATTTTTCTTTTTCCCGGCTTAGTTAGTATAGTAACCTGTCTTTCATTTAGTTTCGAGAAGGCTATTTTTGAATTGTGAATTTATCGACATTATTTAATAAATAAAGATAAATTGACAAAGACAAAGGGTTGATTGATTGAATGATTGTATACTGTTTAACGACCCTCTCCAGAATATTTCACTGATATGGAGACGTCACCATTGCCGGTGAAGGGCTGCAAATTAAGGCCTATGCTCGACACTTAGGGCCTCTGCGCAGGGAGGGATCTTTATCGTGCCACACCTGCTGTGACACGGGGCCTCGGTTTATATGGTCTCATCCGGAGGACCGCCCCATTTAGTCGCCTTTTACGACAAGCAAGGGGATACTGAGGACCTATTCTAACCCGGATCCCCACGGGGCCAAAGACAAAGGGACTTAAGGTATAAAAAAAATATGAAAAAGCTCAAAACTCTTTGCCATATGCCCGGAACAGGTCGAGACCACTACCTGATATGGAAGAAAATTTTCAACACGAGACGATGTCTTCGTCACACCCGTTCTCCAATCAAGTGAAAGAGTCCCAAAGCATGACAGTCTACTACGTGTTTACGTTTCAATGGCTACATGTGGTTTTCGTCGGTTTACTGCACAAAATTTAACTCGTCACCGGAGAAACTGTATAGCTTCTTTATCACTTTATTAGACCGAAATTGAAAGATTATATTCTAAAGACACTGCTCCATGCTCACATTTAATATTGGAGTTGGTTTAGATGATTTACAGTTGCTTCGAATACCGTACAAACGCTTTGATTTTTGCATACACATTAAACACTTTCTGATAATATTGAGGGGTTAAATAATAATTGCACACTTTCTCCTGCTGTCTAAAACCAAGGACCTATATAGAACCTGCTAAAGCTATGTACACGTATCTCACGTGAAAAAAAAACGCAATATTTTATACGTCTCTTTGAACAATGGTTTAGGCCGATGTATTATAAGTTGATAAAAGGCTTCATAAAGCAAAGTTTGTAAATGTGAGCATAAAAATGAATGATTATATATCATTTTAAATATTTCTTTCACAAATCTCAAAAAAGAATTGACAATAAGTTTCCAAGGGACAATTCAAGTTGCCTTTAGTTTTCAACACAGCTAGGTATCTGTAGTAGCTCACAATGCGTTGCGGCTCTTTCAGCAGTAGGTAAAGTAAACAGATTTGCTAATTTACATGCAAATTTATTCTGACGTCAGAAAATCTAGTGGTCTCGACCTGCGGAAGTAAGACATAATTTTTAATCTTTTTGCATGATGAAGGGTTTGACCACTGTTATCATTACCATTTTGATACGAGAACTCAAGTAAAGTTCTCCACCACAGTTTACAAATGTCGTCAAAGGGAAACCTTTTTAGATTTATACTAGTATGTAAATAATCGTAAATCTTTTAAGGTTTTTAATCTTATTATTTTCCATAGGAGGAGACAGCTGAAAATGACTCGTGACCTCGCCTTGTTATTTCTGCTAGTGGTTTGCGCAGAAACGTACGGTAAGGTTTCAAACAAATAGCTCCCAGCTTTTGTTTTAATATGCTTAGAAAATTAATTAATATTTTCTTGGCTATATCTAATCTTTCCTCCGTGTGTATTTTACTCTATCTGTGTGTATGTACATGCATGTCACATGTCATTACTCAGTATTTGTCAAACTTTAAGGGACATGCACACAATTTGAGCTAAATAATTCAAACTTATTTTTTCCATTTTTACACAAATATTTAACTGAGGTATATCAAATAATTATCAAAAACTAGAGCCGAGCTCGTTGCAAAGCAACGAGTAGGTCTTCCGTCGGAGCTACGGACAGGGAGAAATGACCTTGAGTCAAGGTCATGCCACGTTCTTATGATAAAGCAATCTTTTAAGGGTAGATATCATCTTATTATGTTTTACTATTAAAAAAGTGATAGTAAAGGAATGTTTGCGACCTTGACCTTGTCAAAATGACCTTGGGTCACACTATGACACAAGATGGTGATGAGCATACCCCATTTGTGTGCTACTGTATTGACAAATTCACACATGTTTTTTTCAAACAATGCATCCAGTCAAAATATCTTATCCTAAATTACCTTGATTCAAGGCCATAACACACTCTCCATGATTTAAGCCATACCTTTTTTTTTAGATAGGCCTTGTCACAGCTAATATACATGTGTAAAAAGTTATGGTCAATTTTAAGCAATGTTTATATTTTGGAAAAGCCGGATAAACTTCAAGGTCAAAGTTCATGATATACTAGTATTTGATATGATTTTATCACAGGTTACGTACATAACATTGTGATGTTTGTGTAATATGAAAGCCCTATCTCTCCTCATTAAGAAGTTATGATCAAGCCTCAAGGTCAAGTTGTCAAAAGTCAGTGTATTTAGAAAAGAGTTGTCATAGGTAATTCATAGGGATAAAATAAAAGCCCTATCTCTTTTCAGTCAAAAGGTA
>PRKT01000604.1:96546-105841 GCA_003671525.1 Saccostrea glomerata | reverse complement strand
GGAAATAACTCAAAACCGGAAGTGACTTTTTGAAATTTTAGACATTATTCTGATAGAATTTATTAACGTCTATAACGTCTGAAAATTTAAGCAAAATCCGTTGAGAAATGAGCGAGATATGAGGCCTCAAAGTTGCGGTCTAGGAAGCAGAAGAAAAAAAGGAATAATAATCTTTACCAACAGAATCAGTAGAAGGTTTTCAGTTGGAAACGGAAGACCTTAATTAATTCTAAGAACAATCACACAGTTTCTAGTGATGTACTGAATTTTAATTTTTGATAAATATATTCCCTAATATGTCAACAAAACAAAGCACGAGACTTGCTTAAATTATGAAGATTTTTTAAGCTTTATTTCTCGTTTATTACTGTAATTAACAAATGTGGTTCAAATAGCTAGATTCACTTTAACCATAAATGTTGTTCAATTAGCATAAAAAGGCCCTGTATTAATATCAATTATTTAACTATCACCCCCTTTCCCATTTCATATATCATATATATTTTTGAGAATCCAGATATTGGAAAACTGACTTTGAGAAAACGCAATATTCTTGAAATTTGTAGAAGCTTTGCGTATTTGACTACTACAGCTAGGAATTAAAATATGAGCGCAGTCCACGATCCAAAAAATAAAACATGTTTTGATCTTCAGAAACAGATATTTCATTATGTATTTGCATATTTTGGATCAGGGGTTCTGCTTTATATGAAATATTGAAAAAAAAATACTTCAACTTTAGGCCATTCTCGAAGGAATATACAGAATATGAGGAAAATAATGCATTTTGTGACGTCATAATACATTGACTAGAGGGAAAATTACGTCATGATTAATAGATATGTGGTCACCAGCACTCCAAGTGATAAATACTGCATTTGAAACCTAAGCAGAGCGGTTTTTTTTTCTCAGAAATTATCAGAGCCAACCATATAAGGCATATCGTAAATCTTGCTCTTTCTGGTGATCATTTGATGATGCCTTAGTTAGGAATTCTAAAGATATAAAAAATTGGTTTAAAAAACAGTTGAAACTGTGCCTATGTTCCTTTATGAAGACCACAATACTGCATTTGAAACCTAAGCAGAGCGGTTTTGTTTTCTCAGAAATTATCAGAGCCAACCATATAAGGCATATCGTAAATCTTGCTCTTTCTGGTGATCATTTGATGATGCCTTAGTTAGGAATTCTAAAGATATAAAAAATTGGTTTAAAAAACAGTTGAAACTGTGCCTATGTTCCTTTATGAAGACCAGTATGCATAATGTGTTAAAAAAGTGATATTTAATATATTGATACCTTACACATGTAGATGGAAAAAAAGATGTTTCCTAATAGCTACTTCTAAGTATGAATCGGGATTTATAGCATAATTAGATGACGAAAAATCAAGTTTTAATAGTTTTTTTTAAAAGAAATTCTATCCTATATGTATGGGGCAAGTAGCCACAAGGAAAACACTTTGCTGTGATACAATTGTGTCAAAGATGAACTTTTACAACAATATAAGAGATATATATTTTTAAGTGACAATAATAAATATTCAACGAATTAAATCAGACAATTATGATTAGGGTGTCAAAACATATTGCAACATACACAAATAAAAAAATATATACTTTAGATTAATAATATAAAACTTGTGTCCAAGATAAAAGTATTAATAAATTTATCTTTCTTAAGAATACCTTTTGTTTCGACAGACAATTTAGCATTAAATAAATCAGCTTGGCAACAAACTACTTGGACTGGCCAGCTAAAAGCATGGGGGGCTGCAAAAGCGGTAGACGGACAATACACAGACCGTTCAGCCGGAGGCAACCAGTGTTCAATATCAAATGGTAGACAAAAGACAGCAGAATGGAGAGTAGATCTAGAGAGTAAAATCAGCATCAGCCATATCAGCATCTTCTACAGAACGGATAATACACCCAGTATGTATAATGAAAGTCATGAATTGATAAATGAATAATAAATTAAATATGGATATTAAAGCTTATTATAACAATCGCAGCGACGAAAAATAAACACCAGAGTTTAAGAGTACTTGTAAATAAAAAGATTGATGCTTAATGTTCGCTTTATACTGTATCAATTTCATCCCGCTTTAAGAGAAAAAAATGTATGTATGTTAATATTATTAAGATTCGGACTCAACCAGTTGCCTGTTGAGACCTATATTCTGCATTTAACGCTTTTCAATAGATAGGGGCGTTTTTCTTACTAACACTTGCGATATGGCACTTCGGTTAATAGAGGTTCATCCAAATGATCTGCAGTAGTTTTGGGAACCCGAAGCGTATATAATTTATCACATACTTATTAGCTCTTCTGAGTGGGTGTGCGGTGTGCGCTGTGCGTAAACTTTTTAGAATATGGGCCATAACTCAAGAACCCCTTTGCCAATCAGTACCAAATTTGTCACAGGGTATCCTTGGCCCAAGGGCTACCATTTGTACTAAACTAAGGGTTGGGACCCCTAAACGAGGAGAGATAATCAGGAAAACAAAACCAAAAGTACTGGTTGCTAAAAAATCTTCTTCTCCATAACCAACAGGCAGATTTTCACCAAACTTACATGCAAGGATCAGGATATGTCGAAGATTAAAATTTGAGCGGGGATTTACCCTGGGGCAAAGGGCATGGTCTCAAGGTCACTTCAAAGTTGACCTAAATTTACAATTAATAAAAATGTGTATATTTTGCTCAATATAAGGACAAGGATCATCAAATCTTGTAAGTTGATGCATCCTAGGACTTCACATCATGTTAACTCAAAAGTAGTTCACGATGACCTACTTTTTAAATTTTGCGGGGATTTTTTTTTCAAATTGATTTGAAGGCATATTTTGGACACTTTAAGGCCTATGATCATCAAACTTTGTCAGTTGATGCATTTTGGGTCCTCAAACAATGTCAACTTAAAAGTAGGTCACCGTGACCTACTTTTTGAACTTTACATGAGTATGACTTATCCTTTTAAAAACATTAAATCTCATTATTTCAGACACTGGGAGGTTTAGAATCATCAAATCTTGTACTTTGATGCATCTTGGGACCTTAAAACATATTTATGATAAAGTAGGTCACTGTGAACTAATTTTTAAATTTTGCCGACATTTGTTTTCAAATTGTTTAAAACGCATATTTTGATTACCTTCAGACCTACGATCATCAAACTTGGTCAGTAGATGCATCTTGGGTCTTTGAAAAATGTCGATAAAATGTAGGTCACGATGGCCTACTTTCGACATTTTATGGCTATATTTTAGTATCTTAGGTATTTATTGGCTTAGAATCATCAAACTTTGTGAGTTGATTCATCTTGGGTTTTCGGAGAGTGACGACCAAAAAGTAGGTCACGGTGACCTACTTTTGACATTTTGTGGCTTTAATTATGTATCTCTGGTACTTATTGACCTATAATCATCAAACTTTGTCAGTTGATATATCTTGGGTTTTCGGAGATTGTCAACCAAAAAGTAGGTCACAGTGACCTACTTTTGACATTTTATGGCTATATTTAAGTATCTCAAGCACTTTTTGGCTAAGAATCATCAAACTTTGTCAGTTGAGGCATCTTAGGTTTTCGGAGAACGTCGACCAAAAAGTAGGTCATGGTGACCTATTTTTGAATACCTCAGGTACGTATTAGCTTTGTCAGTTTTAGGCACCTTGGGTTTTCGGAGAACGTCAACCAAAAAGTAGGTCACTGTGACCTGTTTTTGACATTTTATGGCTATATTTAATTATATGTGGTACTTATTGGCTCGGAATCATAAAACTTTGTCAGTTGAGGCATCTTACGGTTTCATTGAATGTCCAACAAGACGTAGATTACGGTGACATACTTTTGAATATCTCTCAGGTACTTATTTGCTTAGAATCATCAAATTTTGTCAGTTTAGTCATCTTGGGTTTTTGGATAACGTCGACCAAAAAGTAGGTCACCGTGACCTACTTTTGACATTTGATGGCTATATTAGATTATCTCTGGTACTAATTGGCTTAGAATCGTCAAACTTTGTCAGATGATGCATCTTGGGTTTTCAGAGAATGTTGACCAAAAGTAGGTCATGGTGATCTACTTTTGAATATCTCAGGTACTTATTAAATTAGAATCATCAGTCTTTGTCAATAAATGTATCTTGAATCCTTAGAAAATTTCAATCAAAAAGTAGGTCATTGTGACCTACTTATGGTATTTTATAATTATATTATAACATTTTCAGTCTTAATTGGCTAAATATTATCAAACTTTGTAAGTTGATGCATTTTGGGTCTTATGATACTAATAGAGTTGGAGGCTTCTTATAGAAGTGATAGATTGTACAATTTATCAGAAGAGCGATTCAAGGCCCTTGGGCCTCTTGTTCTGCAACTATACGAAAAAAAAAATTCAAGCACTTCCCCACGCAAATCAAACTTCTAAATGGTTTCGATAAAGACTATTGATATCCTTTGTTGTCTGTCGTCGTGCGTCATGCATTAATATTTGAACATTTTCAGCTTTTTCTCTGCAACCACTCGACCAGTTTCAATCAAATCGGCGTAAAGCATTTATGGGTGAAGGGGAACAAAAATTGTGAATTTCGTGAGGCCTAAGGGGTGGGGCCAAAACCACTAAAATTAATGCAATTTTTAAAATTTTTCTTCTTTACTCCTGGACATCAAGCAGGCAAACTGATTGTAATCAGCATTGAGTCCTCTAACAAAATTGTGAAATTCATGGCCCCAGGGACAGGGGTTTTAGTGAAAGGGCGGGGCTAAATAGATTTAAGAGTGAATATGTATTATTTCTTTGAAAATCTCTCTGCTCTTGGGCAATTAATATACTAAATAAGTACATAATTATGTTGAATAAGATTGCCCCTTCCAAAATTTCATGAATTTCATGGCCCCGGGGTCAGGGGTTCTTAGATGCTAGGGCGGAGCTATATAGATTTTATAGTGAAATGCATTATTTCTTCAAAAATCTTCTTTGCTCCTGGGTACTTAATACAAAAAATCTTCCAAATATATAGTTATGTTGAATAAGGCCTCAGGGTCAGGGGTTCGTGTAGGGCGGGGCTTTAATATTTATGTAGTGAAAATGCATGAATTCTTCGAAAACCTTTTCCATTGCTCCTGTGTATTATGCCAGTGTTCTAAGTAATATTATTGATGATGAATGGTGACTCTTCCGAAATGGTAAACTTTAGGGCCACTGGGCCAGGGTACTTTGGATGGGGGTGGGGGTTACATAGTTTGAAAATAAATTAATGCTTTAAAATCTGCTCTTTGGTATTAATAAACCATTTATGATGAAATAAAAGAAAGACTTCACTTATGTGCCCAGGTAAAATGTAAAAATAAATAAAACAATCAAATTGAGCAAAAATTTCATCCCTAATCATTAACTGATATCTCAACCGTACGATTCAACAAATTCTACCGCTGAAATTCACGAATTTAAAAAGAACAAAACCATAGAATAAGGCAGGGGTCAGCCGACATTTGTGAATTTCTTTAGTAAATCGAGAACGGTCATTCATTTCAAACTTTGGTTTGCTATGAGCCTAACTTTGTACAAACTCGTGCGAATGACGAAAGCCCGATCATATTCTTTTTTCAGCTGACCATACCAGAAAATTTTGGGTCGCCCGACCTTTGGCCTAAATGTGACCAAGGCCTATGTGAAAATTGTGCCGCTTAGAAATATTTGTATGTATTTGTTTTTAAGAACACGGGAGGGCAAAGAGATTTTAGTACCATTCACAAAAGTGTCAAACATTTTTAACACACATGAAAGACGGTGAAACAGGTATTGAAAGCAACCTAAACAATCATTCTTAATTTTAAATTCAATGAAACTATTATTGTACTTTTTTTGAAATGCAAGAGTACCTATTTTATAATTAGATCATTATGGCTACAGGCAAGTACACAACTTCATTCATTTTTAAAAAAAAATATTTGGAACAAAAAGTAACATTTCGCAGCCTCGCCCGACTGTGATCTACCATCAGATTGTTCAAGTGTCGATTTAAATATCTCTTCCACTTGATTTACATAAACTAATCTCACAGAAGGTACAGTACGACTTTTCCGGATTTAGGGTATCCATGGGCATTAAAAAATATACAATTGTTTTAAAACCATGTTGATTAAGATGATGATTAACGTGCTTTTTAATTGGTGTCCTACTATTACCAAAAGAGAACGATTAGGTAATATATTCTAAAGTAAAATGGCACATAAAAAGGGGCCCATTAAGTATTGCTTAAGTGCACTTGTCCTTTATGATTAAATTTCCAGAATTTTGAAATATGTGCGCCAAGGGTCAGTGTTTCCTTTAAATTGGGGTGCACAGCTAGTTATAAAGTGGAAATTAATTTTTCCTTTGTTACTCTGATCTAACTCTGGCTATTAATTAACCAAAGTAAGCAAGCTCAGTTTATGCATGAAGTTATGATAAGCAATAGTGCCTCTTTCAAAATTTTGAATTTCATGGCCTTTGATTTAAAACACGAACCAATTCAATTATTAGAAAGCTGTTTAATGGTACTCAGGTGACCTATAAACCCGATGGCCTGTTTTTTTTTTCAATAAAGATGGTTTTAAATATTCGATTAACTAATTCTAAATATTATGAATGCTCACATTCAATGCATTCAGATCAAGCATTCTACCTACATAGGCCCTGAAAGTTAAGTATCTGTGTATGGTTAAAATATTAAGTACTAAAAAATGCTATGTAAAAAAAAGATAAGGGCGTCTTAGTTCCATTTTTTGTGTCGTCAGTCTAACTCATTTTTGAAAAGAAAATTTCAGTTGTCATGTCAACTTTATAGTATTTTCCCTAGCTTCGTTGTGCCAATATATGACAATAAAAATTATATATTGAACTAAGTATAAAGATATCTTAATGATGGAAGAATCCGTCTTTAGTACATGAATAAATGGTGAACCGACTAAGATAACTCTCACTACTTCCAAAACTTTGTTTTACATATTTATTTGTGATGAGGAGTTGTCGACCTCTTGGTCACACCTCAAAAAAGAGACTCACTCGTTTGAGATTACTTAATGAATATATTAAATGGTTCATTATTGTGTATCATATTTACCTATTGTGCTTAGGTCCTGGTGCTTTTTATGGTCGCTTTGCTGGATTTTTTGTGTACGTTTCCAATACCACAAGATGGCAGGATGGATATCTTTGTTTCCATGAGTTACAACAAGTGAACGGTACACCGACAGAGAACCAGACTATAAGCTGTCCTGTACATGGACAGTATGTTACATACTACAACGAACGGGGAAGACAGGGTGTAACATATCCAAGTTTCTATTCTCAATATGCATTTAGCGAACTATGTGAATTGGAAGTTATTGGTGAGCACTGTATAAGCTAGTTTTATTTCCATTTATCAGATATTATTCCATTGGAAAGCTGTATTTGCTAGCAGTATATATATTATTGTTTTCTACAGGATGTTCTGATCCAACCGTCTATGGAGAAAACTGTGATCAGCAATGTTCAGTGAACTGTCAGGAACAGAGATGTACCATCACAACAGGAGAATGTCTGGGCTGTGTACCGGGGTATAAAGGTCCTATGTGTGATCAAGGTCAGCGAATAATCATATAAATCTCTTGCATTCTTATGTGTGAAAAGGTACATAAAGACCCCCTTTGTTTTGTCTGAAAAATGTCAATTTATGCCTTTGGAATGTTTTAACTTAAATAAATAAAAGGTAGCATATATTCCTGCATCGAAAACAAATGTGCACATTTTCCAACCAAAAAAAATTATTTTAGCACACTTTCCATTAACAAAACCAACACTTTCGAACCGGAATCTTTAAATGTTACGTTAAAATTTACCACTGTCGGCCAAAACATAGTGTTGCCTGGCCAAATACAAGCTTTTAAAACTAGACAATACATGTAATAACTTTTTAGTGAGAAAAGCACTGATTACATTAAAAGACACTTAAATTTTAGGGGGAAAACAAATAAAAAATATTTCAATTTACGCAGCATTCCAATACCGCATAGTCATGGCCAGTCTTGATTTTGATAATGAGATGATCTTTTGGAAATCATAACCTTTCGCATTATTTGCGTTTTTTATTTACATTTTATTTATAAAAATTGGTATTTCATCCTTTATTTTTTGTGTCCTTCTCAGTATGTGACAATCAGAGATACGGTCTGGAGTGTTCCTCTGCATGTGGTAACTGTAGTTACGGGGTGACCTGTAACCATGTCAACGGCACGTGTTTGAACGGATGTGACGTAGGAGTGGAGGGAGAAAAATGTCAGGCTGGTGAGGCATGTCAAAAATATTTTACGAAAATGATTTCAGACCAGTATATTTCAAAAAGTCTACGTTAACATGAAAGTCCTGAATTTTGAATCTTAGGAAATTTGAGTAAAGTTTAGGAAAATTTTAAAGCCTTTTAATTTACACAATAAAGAAATGCCTTATTTGGATTTAAGACTATTTTTTTGCTAAATCCATGAATGAATCATTAACGATATAAATTGTATAAAACCTTTTATATCAAAAGGCATTCCACCTAAAACAAGGTAGTATTGTTTTAATAGCCGGCACATGGAATGTAACGATTTTTGATATTTTATTGAAAACAATATCAATGTATTTCAAATGTTGTGTTCTTGAAATCCCACATATAAAACATTGAATGTAGATCAAAAACATAGAATTGTAATATATTTTAACTGAACTAAATCTAGAATTATTTCATATCAAAAAATAGACAAAAATTTTTAAAGAGCGAAATAGAAACAAAACAGCTGCTAAATGTTATTTTTTAAATATATGTGGGTAACTTCTATATTCATATTCATTTCAGAATAAATCAGACATTAGTCACCTTTTTTTTTAATCTAAGTACGAGGGTTGATCCAAAAGTAATGTCACAGTGTCCATATCTTTTAAATTTAGCGTCATATTATCAAATATTATATACCAAAAAATGCACAAATATAAATTTAATTAAACTTTAATTTTTCATTCAATAATGTTTAACTGAATTTATTTTATAGATGTTTAAAACATATAAGATAGGGGGTGTCGCCGCGTCAAAACAGAACGTCACAAATTAAAGTACTTTTTTTTAGTATAAAAAAGACAAACACTTAAAAAGCATCTTTTAAAAACGCCTAAACGCAAAATACTTTAAAAGACAAAAATTTACATCATTTTCTAGTCTTAAATTGAAAATTATATGACATCACTGCTATTTTTTATGACAAACATCGTTGATATACTCCGGTGCATTAA
>PRKT01000604.1:69175-94012 GCA_003671525.1 Saccostrea glomerata | reverse complement strand
GGGGGGGGGGGGGGGGTGGCGTAAATTCAAGCCCGATGTGCTCAGGTGAGCGCTGTGGCCCATGGGCCTCTTGTTTCTTTTTATTATTATTTTTTCTTGTAATCTTGTAAACGGTAAGAGAAGAAGACACCAAACTTATATAAGTTGTAGATCTTGATGAGTAGGTAAACCCAGTTGGGAAAAGATCGTCTGCCGTCACTTCCGGTCGTCACAGGAAATGATAAAGAAATCAAAAATTTCAACTTTTCTTTCATGAAACTTTTTTGAATCACATTATAGCAACTGATTTGTAGTTTCAAAATATATCATAACCACAGGAAACAAAAACCTCAACTTCCGGTTAAAAGAGAAAAACTACATATTTTGAGTATTTTTCTTTCCAATAAATATCTTTTATTGATATAGTATTTGTAATGATTTTTAGATATGTTAGTAAGACTGCATATGTCTACAGTATCATGAAATATCTTTGTTAAATTCACTTACGGTCACATGATTTCCTGTCCTCAAAATGAGAAGTCATCATAGCTAGATCTCGTAAATGGTAAGAGATTAAGACAAAAAAAACTTATATGAGTGGTAGACCTTGATGAGTTGGCTAATCCATTTGGGTTAACATTGTCCGCCTCAATTCCGCTTGTTACAGGAAGTGATCAAATAAATAAATAATTTTCAACTATCTTCATGGAATCTTTTTTAGTATTACATTTTAGCTTCTTATTGTAGTTTCGAAATATGTCAGTCCCACCGGAAACAAAAACGACAACTCCCCGTTATGAGAGAAAAACTGCATAAATTGAGTATCATACTATTCCATAGATTTCTTTTATAAAAAGAGTATTTGGAAAGATTTCAGGACATGTTATTCAGACTGCAAATGTCTAGAGTAACCTCAAATACCTTTTTAAAAATTTACTTCCGGTCACGTGATTTATTGTCCTCAAAATGAAAAATTAATGTTAAGAGACCTTTTTAACTGTAATATATCAAGACACTAAACTTATATGAATAATAAACCATGAAGAATGGGCAACAGATATAAGGTAAAATGCATCCACCGTCACTTCCGATCGTCATAGGAAGTGATAAAAAATTAAAAGTGATTTTTATAAATGTTATTAAGACTATTATTGCCTAAAGTAACGTCGAGAATCTTGGTAAGTTACACCTCCGGACGTTTGTTTTCCTGTAATCATTGTAAATATTATATGCATTTTTTAACATAGATAAAAGATCATTCATATACAAATAGAGGAGAACAGAAGACCGTTTTTGTTTCTGTAGCAACAGGAGTTTCTAGTTATATTTCGTGTAATATAGCACGTACGGTAGCAAGTAGCACGTAAACTGTAACATATTTGAAGGGGAAGAGAATATTCCAATCACAAAGAAATCTTATAATTTGATGTAAACCTTTGTATACAGAGTGCGATGGAGGCCTGTACGGTTTAAACTGTAACCAGAGCTGTGGTCAGTGTATGGGAGATCAGCAGTGTCATCACATCAACGGCACGTGTTTGAATGGCTGTTCCCCGGGATATATCGGGGGTTTCTGTATAAACCGTAAGTATAAAGCTAGGGTAGTTTTACATTGATCGTAAGTAGAGGGTCATGATAACAAAGCAGGCGGAGTTTGACAAAGTTAATTTGTATAGCTATCTGTAAACGTAGAAAGTTAATTAAGATACCTGGAGGAGAGTGGGGAGGGCTGGACTCACAATATTTTAGACACAAGTTTTTGTCTTCTATTAAAAATGTTCATTGAAAGTCTGGTTGGGCCCGTTATTGGTTAAATTAGGGGTAGTTAAGTGTATAAGTAACGGTTTTGAAAGAAGTTAGACCCCCCATCCCGAACAAAATAGGATAACATAAGCAAGGGAAAGCATAAATAAAGCTTCTTTAAAAATTACTTGACTTGCTAAAATAACAATTTGTTAAAATACAATTAAAACATTTTAACATTATATTAGAACATTTTTTCAAATATATCTATTTTTTTATTTATCATAACCATTATCCTGCAGCATGTGATGACGGACAATGGGGACAGAACTGTCTTAAAAAATGCAGTACAAATTGTGTTAATGACACATGTGTACCTGAGACGGGAAGATGTTATCAATCAAAGGTATGGGTTAAGATTCATCCATACTCTTATAAGAGAGATAGTTCTTGATGACATACATGTCTATTAATCTTCATGAATTTGTCAAATTTGTCTAATTTTGCCCGCTATGATTGTTTGTATCTAATTTTACAAATACGTTTGCTTAAGAAAATCATAAAACTTACATAAATATTTTATACAAATGAGCAGAGGGTTTATGAACCTTTAAAAAAAAGGAAAAAAAATGAATAAATTATCTCGTTTAAAGGATTTGATCTTATTAAAATGGTAATTGTAACTTGAATGGTTGTGTTTGGCGTTATGTATGGAAGACCTTACTTAAGAAGTATAATCTCTAAATGAAAATAAAGTTCCTCATTGTATACTTCAGATTAGAGCAGTTAACTTTAAGCATGTTTAATCTTTGTATAAAAAAAATGTTACTGTAGATTGGCAAAAGATCACGATGGTATTAATTTCGCTATGTTCGTGATTTATTATTTTTTGCGAAATTAAACCCATCGTTATTATTATTATTAGTTTAAAAAACCTTTAAATACTTATATGGATTTTTTAAATAATTTCTTGCAATGTGAAATTAAAACAATCGCAAATGGTAGTTTTTGAGATATCGTGAAAATTTAACACCGTCGAATTAAAACGATTTAAAGTATGTTATCGATATACATTTTTTTCTTGTAGCTTCTGGCACAACGTGATGACAAATCTTCGTCAACACTTCCGGTCATAGCTGGAATAGTCTCTGCTCTCTTCATTATCATCACCTCTGTTGTAGTTTTTCTAGTCATAAAAAGGTTCGTTAAAGCTAAATCTGTTTCATTCTGTTAGTTTGGTTAAAATAACTTCTGAAATAATTAAGCATGATGTACTTTAAAAGCATTTTTGGATTCATGAAAAGTCTACCCAGAAAGAATTCTAAAAAAACTACTTTGGATACATGAAAAAAAAAATCCAACTAGATAGTTGAAAAAAAAAACAAAAAAAAGGGGGGGGGGATTAACATTCGTAGGATTTTTTTCCCTTCAAATTTCTGATTTAACCGTAAAAAGATAGTGTAATATGTAATGAAAAAGTATTTGTTTACCTTGAATTCCTCTATCTTTTTCATGTAAAGTTATTTCTTTCCAGATTCAGAGCTGAAAAAGAAAGAAAACAGGGGTATTCACAAAAATCAGATCAAAGGAAAATGTTAAGGGATAAAGCCTGTAAGATATTTTTTCTGTCTGCCTTTCTGACTCAGACAATCTTAGAATGCTTGTAGAAATACATATTTTATATCTTGTCGATCAGTGTAAAAAAATTATTGGTATTTTCGAACCTTGATTTAAAAACCAAACAAACAAACAAACAAGTACACATGTATTAGACCTCAGGTGGTATGATTTAATACATTTTATAATGCAGAGGTCCAATTTGGCTAAATACTAAGATGCTTTCTTTTCTAATAACAGCTAACTCAAACAATATGGAATTCACCAACATATATGCAAACGTAGAAGAGGCAAGTGAAAATAAAGAGAAGCCACCTGTTCGAAAAGGCAATACAAAAGCGAATAAATCAGACAAGAACAACGATAAGAATGAAGATATCGACATCGATGAAAAAGTACATGAGGAGAATCCTTATGGAGACCTATATCTCAGTGAGGAAGAGCTCATTCCTGACATCGCCATAGACCGCCTGGATACAGTTATAAAAGAAAAACAGAGAGAGGACAGTGACGGCTTCAAAAGGGAGTATGCTGTAAGGCTCTATATATAGCTGAAGATTAAAGAACTCAAACGGAGGCTCTAATAGCACATCTTCAAACAATTAAATTTTATTGTAATTTTATTTTAATGTCATTATTTCCCCTTAATTTATAATTACTTGACCTTGCAGAATTAAATCGCTAGCAAAATACTATATGAAATACAGTGAACTTTTGTTTACTCAAGTTAATCAAAGTATCACGTTATTTCTGAAGGAAATCTGTTATCTATTCAACTTTGATTTTGTAATGATGGTAAACTATAGTTATTTTTGGTCATGGATTTGGGAAGTTTAAAGGAATGTATGTAATTTAAATTAATAAGAGGACAGATAGGACTTGCAATAGGCTTAATTGAAAAAGAAACATTCCAAAAGATTTGATTTCAGAAAGTTTTTAAAAATGTTGTTTTTAGGCTCTTCCGTATGGCGAGAGGAGAAGTTGTACAGCAGGGAAGCTTCCAGAAAATCTTTCAAAGAATAGGTTTAAGACGACATTTCCTTGTACGTTTTATATACTCAGTTAACCATTTATTTTTCTTTATTGAATGTTATTACATTCCTGTTAACTAAAAAATAGGAATATTTTAAAACTGATATGTAAAACTGGATGAAGAACAAGATATTAAATTGTATTTTTTTACGGAAGGATTAAAATTAAAAGGCGGTACGGGTAGAATTATTGAAAATGCACTTTCTAGCTCATTTTCATGTATTTTTATAGTCGGTTTAGCCACACGGAATATACTTTACTGTCTTCCTTATTTTAATATCTGTATCACCTATTTATATTGTAGGTAAACATATTATTTTTAAGCAAAATTTATTTTGATATAAATTCTCAATATCGTTAAAAAATAAATGATTGAATTTTACAGATGATCATTCTCGAGTCAAGTTGAAAAATTACCAGTCTGATTACATTAATGCTAATTACATTCATGTGAGTACTCCTTTAAATTAAATAGAGGGCCATCTTTAAAATAATGTTTGCTTGCTCCTTCCCGACTCAGTGTAAAATTATTCGGTCGTTAGGTAGATGGAAAAAATCTTTTTTTTTTCTAAATATTTAAAGAAATTACTTAGAATATTAGGAATTAAAAGTATGATAATGTGTCCTGGAATGAAAAAAATGAGTCCGGCCATTTTCGATTTTGAGAAGGCAACCAAACAATATTTATAAGATGGTCAAGTAACAAGTTAATAAGCAACTATTTAATCCATTTTAAAGGAAAGACTTCTTCACCATTTTTCATCGTATGAGATGACACACCTTTTCCTCTTATTCAATATATATTTTTCAGGGAATTGAAAAAGAAATGGAATATATAGCATCTCAAGGTGAATATAGTTTTTTTCCTATAAAATCTTTGATATGATTTTATTTTTTTAAGCTTTAAGTACAGATGATACAAACAAAAAATGGATGCCTGGATTGGTATATATTTTTGGACCTAATTTCATTGTAAATGATGCAAATGAAAAATGATAAATTTCTAAAATATAAAGAAATTGTAAACCTTCTGTGACGTTCAAAATTCTCCTCTTCTAAAGCTATCCTTATTATTCATTACAAATATGTTTCTTCATACAGGTCCTAAACAGAGCACACTGACAGACTTCTGGGCAATGATTTGGCAGGAAAACGTGTCACAAATCGTTATGCTGACCAACCTGAAAGAAGGAAACAAGGTACTCATGTTGATTCTGAGAGACAATATTTTTGAGGCCTTTGAAACATGGTATATCTATTTCAATTACTAACTTTGAAAAAAAAATGTATCAAAATATTGAAATGATATCTATTTTTCTTGGAAGCATGATTTATTTTTAGCATTTACTAAATAAAAAAAATGTATCAAACTCTTCAAATGACATATATGATTTTTGATATTTTCGGAAGGCTAATAAATATATTCTCTTTTACATAATATTTGGGGGGAGGGAGGCTGCATTTATATATTGACCCGCTTTCCTTTGTCTCCAGACTAAGTGTGTGCAATATTGGCCGGAACTGAACAAGGTTCTTTCCTCAGGGGAGTTTTCAATAAGTAATAAAGAAGAGAAGATCTACGCATTTTATGTCATCAGAAGATTAAAAGTAATCCATAAAAATGTAAGTCTTATAAAAACTATCCCCCCAAAAAATTTTGAAAGTTTCACTTTTTGTAAATTTAGCACCTTGTCAGAAAGGTTTTGATAGTTTAAATGTATTTGTAATTTTAAGAGAATGTCTGAGAGAAAAGTTAAAGGTATGTTTTAATACTGTATTACAAACAGCTAACACTTTTGATATTCTCATGTTTATCTGTTTTTTCCTGTTAAAGAAGACAAGTTTTGTAACTCAGTACCACTACAGTGCCTGGCCGGATCACGGCGTACCGGAACCGCTCTGTCTTGTAGTATTCCACGATCACGTGACAAGGACAAGGAATAAACAAAATCATTGTCCAGTATTAGTTCACTGCAGGTATGGCTTTACAGCATTCGAAAATCTTGAATCTGCATGTTCAAATGAAGCTGGGCATTGTTTTGATTGGCTTCAATTGTATCATAATTGTTATCAAAATATATTTTTCAAGAAAAAAGAATATTATCTATTTAAAAAAACACGAAAAATTGTGGTGATTAGAGAAAAATTATCACATCTAGTAAAATCTTAAAATATGCATTTAATTCATATGTCATGGGTATGATTCCTATAGCGAGTCCTTGGTTGTTTTTGAAGGACTATTAATACTGAGATCGAGTGAATCAGTGAAAAAAGTTAACACCCTGCTAAATGATTGCAATTGGTGAATACATGACATAATACCTAGCATTCAACTATACCATCAGAACATTGCTAATAACTTTGAGTAATATGAAGCAAACAAATAACGAAACAACACTGTCATATTTTGAATTGGATTAGCATTTATGACTTTAATATAAGGAGGTATGTTTTATTTGTAGTGCGGGGATTGGGCGGACTGGTACATACCTAGCTATAGACGCTCTCTATAAGACAGGTAAAACAGAGAGGAAAATCAACATAGCAGAATACGTCAAGAGAATGAGGGAAAACAGGATGAATATGGTCCAAACTTACGTACGTAATGTAAAAGTATTTGAATTACATGTGCTTTATTTTGTTTACATTATAAAACTATGTTTCATCGTACCAAACACAAATATATATGCATGTCTTTTCGACCTTCCATCTTGTGTCCCGTAAGGTTTTTCATACCCATTTTAGTCCATTATTTATACACTGATTTTTCCGTTAATTCCCGATCATGACAAGGAGCACACGGCGGGTGTTACCGAACGGCAGGGGGTTCTACATGACACTTGATACCACCTCTAATGTTTTGGAAGTCCGAGTTTGTTCTTCTCCTACGTTGTAATTTTTATAGACTTTTGATCTTGAAAACTGTTCGTTATCTCCAAATCCTTCTTGAATACTCTTTGTTATCTCCATGTGTTTCATGATTTGAAAATCCTTGGAATAGTATAATTTACTTAGTACGTGTTGTCCAATACAGATTGTCTGCTTTACTCAACTCAAGTAAACTTCAATTTCTTGAAATGTCAAAAGATGAAGTACATGTTGAATGTCATTTTTGATTGTACCATGATTTTAAGTTTGTTTATTTCCAAAACAATATTTTGCAGGAACAATATATAACCATATTTCTGGCTCTCAGTCACATGTTTAAGGCGGGTTCCTCTGTCCTTAAGAAATCAGACTTTATCAGGAAAGTGGAATCAATGACAAGTGATAAACCAGCCAATCAGAGTGATCTTAGGAAGGAGTTTCAGGTAGTTTGACCTATCAAAATGAACTTGAAATGATACTATCAGGCTTTTTCAAATATAATGAAATTAAAGAATGACTTTTTTGAAATAAATTCTTTCAACTGTCAACACCCTAGTTTGTACATGAAATGAAAATTTGATTATGAAAGTTCATATTTACAATAACCTGATAAGATACAATTTCGACTCATGTCAAACCCTCAGGTTTTTCACCACAATCGAGTGTTGCTTAAATGAATGCTAAAGAATCTGATGGCACATGATTTGTATGTAGAACTTTAAAGTAATGCAAAATTCCATTTTATAGGTACGTTTCTTTAATTGTAGTCTCTGCTGAAAGTAAGGCCCACCTATACAGAAGAAGATTATAAACTTGCCATTCAAGCAGGGCATGGGAAAAGATCGTCTATTCTTCCACGTATGTCACTTATTATACCCGCTCTGCAAAGGTTTTCCTCTTGACACATGGCATATTATTGAGATTATAGCACACTCTTTGTTTACGCGTGTCATATGGTGGGATTAATGTGTGTTCTTATCCAATGTTGACTTTTTTTATTTTACAGTTGATAAGTACTGTTTATTCCTGTCTTCAAATGTACCGAAGCGTGGAGGTTTTATAAACGCAGTTACACTTCCCGTACGTATGTTTTGTAAAAAATATTAAATTTATTGGATTCAATATTTGGCTCACACAGGCTATGCCAGCTGCCCAACACATTTACCAGTTAGTATATAATTAAAATATTTTCAAATAAATCATTTCTGATAAATTATATTGGAAAGTATCGAATTGGTCATCAAGTGTAAGTTGTAAAAGGTACACTTCACATGGAAAATTGTTAATGATAAACATATTCACGGTTTATTTTGTTTCCAAATATATATCATTGTGAACAATCTTTACAATCTCTTATCTGCCTGTCAAAGACGATATTTCTTCTTCCCTTTTAGTCATATGTGAACAATAAAGCCTTCATTGTGACGCACTATCCTCATCCAGGAGACGCTGTAGATTTCCTGCGCCTGCTCACTGACCATGAATCAGATGTAGTTGTTTGTATGGATCCTTTACTTCAAGTAGAATCGGTACAGTTCTTTTCTAGGAAATTCGTATTTTAAAAAAAATTTGCATTGATATAAAATCGTATATTCTTAGATATTAGTATTTGTGATAATTGAGAGACGAACGTGTCTTTTTGTCATTGATTTTTATATTCCTTTACAATATTTTTTTGCAATTGAAAAGAATAAAATTCATTAATTCTTAAAAAAAATAAACAAACATCATATTTTACTGTGTTGCTAGAGCAAAAAGTGGATGCCAGGTACGAATGAATCTAAAATCGTGGCCCCATTTACCGTTCACTGTCAAAGGAAGAGTTCAGATATCGATGGTGTAAAATGCTCTACTATTCAAATCTTTCAAGAAGAAGTGAGTCTAACATATTGATAATTTAGAAATTGAATTGCAACTGAAATACATTAACTTCAAAGCAAAACAAAATATCCTTGTCTTTTGGATCGGTATGTTATTTTGTACTGTAGAATTCTTTCAAACTACATTATCTTGATTTTAAAAACAATATTTGAAAATGATTGAAACAACATTATTTGACTACTAGTATCCGTTAGCTAATTACATGTAATGAAGGATTCATTACCAAAACTATGCCATTTTAGCATAATGTTTTTGTAATACAGCAAAGTGATGAAGCATACACGGTTTCTGTTTCGGAACCAAAGTTCAGTTTGCTGTCAACAGATCAAGGGACATCACATCTGCTAAAGCTTGTGTCCTTTGTAATGAACAATGAAACCCAGGGACCTATAACTGTCGTCAGCAGGTTATTTTTTATAGTTTAGTCTGTTGGAAGTAAATATTGTTTACATACATCATTTACAACTGCAACACTTTGACTGAGATCAAAGTTCCTGTTTTTGGTTTTTGAATCTGGCATTCTATTATGCGAGAATTCCTGTCTGTTTTTTAAAGAAATAAGCATTGGAATTGTATGAAAACTAATATGATATTTATCATCATAGCGATGGCGCAGTCCTCTGTGGTGTATTCTGTGCTATTTACAAAGTAATACAGCAGTTATCTGTAGATGGGGAGGTGGACATATTCTCTGCTGTACGACAGCTTCAGATCAGACGTCCTGAGTTTTGTTCCACTCTGGTAAGTTATATACGTTTCTTCTTAATGGCCAATGAATCTTAATAATCTTTTTAAAGGTTCATCAATACTCTGATAAGGGAGATAATTCTAAATGATATGAATGTCTTTTATATCTTCAAAGTATAGTTGTCAAAATGAAAAGTCCTTCTGGTTCCATTTTCCTGCAAAATATGCTATATTTGTTTGTATTTTTTAAATAGAAATTATACATTTACGTATACTCGTATTTTCGAAAGTAATTCATTAGCTTTAAAGCAACATTTCATATGCATGAGCAGAGAGTGTTTGAAAATTTAAGAGTCTGGTAAGAATAAGTAAATGAAAAGATTCTTTTATATCTAACAGGAGGAATACAGAATGATACATACAGCTGTATTGGAGTACGTTCGATTACAACAAGGCCAAACGGAAGAGAATATCTACTCTAATGAATGAAAATGACTTAAAAGAGACATTCAAGAGCAAATTGATGATTAAAAAACGAAGAAACTTTGCCATTTTGTTTGGGTGTAAAATACTGGATACTTTCTTCTTATTTATAACTTTATCTACTTTGATCAAGATAAAGTGGTTGTTTAGAAAATTAAACATGAAATATGTTTAAAACATTTTAAGACAGAATCATACTAGTTTTAAGTGTAGTTAACTCATATGTAATAAAGCATAATAAATCTAAAGAATTCTACTGAATTGTATGTATCTGGTCAAAGACCAATTTATATCAGAGATATTTTTATTTCAGGTCCAACTTAGTTAAGCTCTCTGGAAATTTTTATAATGCAACTTGAGGCCATTAACTCCAATTATGTGAAATGGAATGAAATGTTTTCTTGTTAAAAACGTTTTACGGACTTTTGCGTCATAAGCTTGTTAAGTAAGTAAATAACTGCTTAAATCTTTGTGACAGCCTTTTTATATAACATAATATGCTTTTTGATTTAGCATAATAAAATGTCCCTTTTATTAGTGTTAAGTGCAGTAGACAGTGTCAAGCAACACATGATTTTAGTGAATTACTACACCAGCAAGTATTAACTTATTAATTTCAGTTGAGGGGAAAGCTCATTTAGAATTATTAATCGAAGTTTTCATTCCTGTTTGCAATTCTCAGCCTCCAAACTGGTCTTCCATATTTAACTGATGACGACTGAAATTGTTTCAAAATAAATTGACCGTTTCAATTCATAAAAAAATTACGTCAAACCTCTGAAATTAGGACATTCCGTGTTCCAGATGAGTATTAACTTTATGGTATATGAGAACATAACGGATGGTATTTAATGTATAAATATAACCCTTTGATGAGGTCGATCCATAGATATATCGACTTCACAGAGAAGCATATCGAAGTGCGAGGTCGATATGCTTTTTTTGTGAAATCGATATATCTATGGATTGGCCGAATTAAAAAGCTACACGTGTTATAATATTTTTTACATAGATTGACAAAACAAAATTTGAAAAAAAAAATGGAAACAAAGCACAAATTTTCTCTTTTTATCACTTATAGATTATTATGATCAAAATAAATCGAGCTGTTTAATGTTGATGTGTTATTAAGTCCCCTGAGTAAACTCAGGTGACCTATTACTATCCGTTTTCGTCCGTCGTCGTGCGTCGTGTGTTAAAATTTGAACAATTCCAGCTTCTTCTATGAAACCACTGAACCAATTTCAACCAATTTTGGCATACAGCATCTATGGATGAAGTGGAACAAAATTGTGAATTCCATGGTCCCTGCCCCCTGGGGCCTTGGGGGTGGGGCCAAAACCAAAAAAATTAGTGTAATCTTTAATAATCTTCTTCTTTACTCCTGGACATCAAGCAGTCAAACTGTTGGTATGATTGTAATCAGCGTTGAGTCCTCTACCAAAATTGTGAAATTCATGGCCCCAGGAACAGGGGTTATAGTGCTAGGGTGGGGCTCTATGGATTATATAGTGAAAATGCATAAGTTCTTTGAAAATCTTCTTCTCTGCTCCTGGGTATCAAATAAACAAAACGAGTACATAGTTATGATGAGCAAGAGTGCCTCTTTCAGATTTATGAATTTTATGGCCCCAGGGTCAGGGGTTCTGGTGAAAGGGCGGGACTTTGGGATGAGGTGCATAACTGGTTATGAAGTGGAAGTGCATTTTCCCTTTGTTACTCTGATCTACTTCTGAGTATTGAGTAACTAGAGTAAGCATGCTAAATGTATAATTATAAGCAATACTGCCTCTTTCAAAATTATCAACCATTTATGATGAAATAATAATTATGATAAAATTTCCAAAATTTTGAAATAAGGGTTTGTGGTTCCTTTGGGGTGAGGTGTATAACTGGTTATAAAGTGGAAGTGCATTTTCCCTTTGTTACTCTGATATTCTTCTGGGTATTGAGTAACTAGAGTAAGCATGCTAACTGTATAATTATGATAAGCAATACTGCCTCTTTCAAAATTATGAATTTCATGGCCTATAGTTTAAAACACGAAATAAATTCAATTGTCAAATGTTGTAACATGATCCTCAGGTGACCTACATAGCCCATGGGCCTCTTATTTTTATATTGATGGAGTAATTTAGAGGATTCACTTACTCAAAATACTTAATTTATTTTATTATATTATGCATCAATTTTTGACAAACACTTCCAATATGTTTTGATATAAAATAAATCCTAATTCAAGGATTAAAGGCAAATTTTAATTCAAGGATTCAAGGCATTGTTACGTCTCACCATGGAAACATGGAAACATGAAAATATATTCATACAAGTTGTAGTAAATATATTTTGAAACCTAGGTTGTTAAAAAGTAATTTCTAATTGTACATAAACGAACTCTGAAGTTGATCTTAAGAAGATTCTCGGGTTTCTTATTTACAATTTGTTGATTTTGGAGACCAGGTCGTCCAACAATATATTGGATTTCCCATGAATACCAATTATGGCCCATTAAAAACAGACCTCTTCGTATTCATATAAAACATATGGAGATAACGAACAGTATTTAAGATCAAAAGTCTTTAAAACAATTCAAAACAGAAGCAGAGCAAACACGGACCTGCATATAATTAAAGGTGAGATAAGGTGCCATGGAGGAGTGAGCATCCCCTACCGACCGTTCACACTCGCCGTGTGCTCCTTTTCATGATCAGGAAATAGCGGAAAATACGTCGTCAATTCAGTGTTCCAATTATGAAGCAGAATTAGTTCTTTTATGTGAAAAAAATCACCTGTTGTTGCCTTCAACTCGACATTAATTATTATCTGCATACGGAGATTATGTCTCTAAGTTGATTCGCAAGTGTAGAGCATTTTATCAAACGAGGTAATTTATTGACAAAATATGTTGAGGAAGCAAGAATATCAGCAGTCTTGTTTATTGTCATCATTTCGTAAGCTCTAAGGTTGATATAGTGACCTTGTCAGAAAATACAATTTATCATTACGTCAAATGCTGCCTGACCTCTTGCATACTGATTGTTACGCCATTATTTTCAGAGTTTATAACACAGGCACTTGTTTCGGTAATAAATTTTAACCCAAAGCATAATAATAACACAAGGTATCTTAGAAGACATAAGTTTAAACAATTTACCCGTGCATTTCCTTTGTAAGTGAAAATGAGCACAATTCTAAGGAAGGAGGGTACTCGGTGTAGATCGGAGTTTAGATACCTTGTGTTATCATTATACTATGGGTCAAAAAATTATTACAGAAACAAGGGCCTGTGGTTTATAACTGAAGTGTCATAAGATTTTTTCGTTTTTCTCCGAACATGACTCAGCTAGAGCACACGGGGGTGTGACTGGTCGGAAAGGAATGCTCAGTCCTGCATTGCATCTGACCCCATCTCTATTGCTGTGAAAATCCGTATCTGCATCCTTCTATCTCGTAAAGTTTAAAGGACTTTCGAGCTTAAATACATTTCGTTAGCTATATATATTACATGTACATGTACATTGAAAAGCGGACATACACTGCTTACGAAGTACTTTGCACAACCACTGTGTCCACCAAGTCATAATTGAGTAAAACGTAAACTCTGTTGATTTAATGTTACTTTTATCAAAATACAGTTGCTTTATAACTTGGCTTATATATGTTATTAACAAGCAAGGAAGTGGTTAACGCTCGTACACTTTAAAAACACTTAGTTTTATCGGAAAAACAACAAAACATTAACATCGTATTTTACATAAGGACACTAGCGAAAAAAGTTTAATATTATAAGGTAAGTAATTGTAGTGGAACGGAGAGTTGTCTTTCCTGCGTTAACTGATAATGTTAGGAGTTATTGCTCTTTAGTGTAACTCTCCTGTGTTTTTGTATTCTCTACCTGCGTTGACCCAACGTGGAGCGGTCCCGCCGCATTTATGCAGATTTCGTGCAGAATACCTCTGCTACTTTGTTCCATCTATGTCCTCGCAAAATGTAAGTTATTTATACATCATGTGTTCATAAGTATATGTTGCAATAGCATTTTCAGCACGCATGGTTATTTATCTTGTAAAATAGTTTGCCTTGCTACTTTATAAAGACCGCCATTTTTTCTCGTGTTGACATGTTGAAGTCTTTCTAAATTGACATGTATTTTCTGTGAGTTAATGTTATTTCTTATAATAACTGATTTATTTAGGCATACTATTTATTCCCATGGTGCACATTATATTTATATTTAATTACGTCCTATTTTATGGTCATTTCCCTGGCTAGGCACGATGCCATAAATTACATGTACACTTTTTCATTGTCTCAGTATTGTTGTATTTAAGTTAGGTTATTATGTGAATTAATTTAATATGAATTTGTATTTTGTTTTGTGTCTTGATTTGTCATGATTGTCATAAATACTTATGTTTTTTGTTATGTATTTTTTCAGCTCTTTACCACATTCACACATATGCAACTGATTAAAGAATTCTATACATCAGACTGTGACTTGGTTATGCTTACTGTTTTCCAAACAGTACAGTAAAGAGATTCGAGACAGCACGGAACTATGGCTTCAGCAGAGAAACTCTCCACAGACAAGGCTGAAGATACTAATACGTCGACAAAACGTGAAACCAAATTTAGTGAAAAAGGACATGTTCATTTTGAAGAAACCTGTATGAAATATAAGAAGCCTTTATTCAGAAGTTGGAAGGTAATAGAAGACTTCATCCTTAGCATACAACAAACCGACAAGAACATTGATCATTACAGAGAATTAGAAAGTCAAATCAACAGTGCCTTTAGTGATTATCAAAGACACACTGAAGACTATTTGTCATTTCTGCGACAGTATAACAGTGAGTTAACAAGAAATGAAAGGCAAAGATGTGCTGATGATTTTGATAATGGAAAATCTTTAGTGCAGAAAGCTTTCAACAATATTAAAAAACTTAAACTTGACCTGTTAGACTCGGTCTCAAATGTATCTATATCTAGTTTAGAGAAGAAAAGAAGATTGGAACGCAAATTAGAACTAATGAAAAAAGAAGCATATTTAAAGAAAGAGAAACTACGTCTGTTAGTTGAAGAGAGCATTCAGAAGGTAGAACTAAAGAGGAAGAAAGAGGAATTGGAGATTGACTTAAAACTACTTAAACAAGAAAGCATTATAGAAGCGGCTAGCGACGAGGAATCTGTGGAAGATCTACAGTTGGATGAGGAAACTTCCAGTCAAAGAGCGTCTAAGTATGTGTCCAGTTTACCTGATGAGATTCCCAGTGAGATCCCTAATCAGCCTAATGTCGATTCAAGTAAACAAAAAACTGTACATGCTGTAGGAAGTGATTCCAAGACAATGATGTCTGAAATGTCATTGTTTCTCATGAGAAAGCAGTTGCTACCTGAACGCTTTTCAAATTTTGAGGATACACCTGAATTTTACACAGCATGGAAATCCTCCTTTAAGAACATTATTGGTGAAATGAAAGCTTCAGCTTATGAGGAACTTGAGCTGCTTATAAATAAACTTACTGGAAATTCCAAGCAAGCAGCATCTGGAATTCGGAATGCAAACCCAGGAAAGCCTAAACATGCATTAGGTCTTATTTGGGAGAGACTAGATCATATGAATGGCAGACCGGAAATAGTGGAAGCATCAATTCGCCAACAGCTAGAAAACTTTCAGCCAGTCAAATCAGCTGAAAACAAACGACTCTATGATTTACTGAATATTCTTATCAAGATAGAATCATTAATGACAAACTCTGTGTTTGCTAGCAGTCTAGCTTATTTCAATTCGTCAACCGGTGTAAACCCAATCATCACTAAGTTACCTTTCAATCTTCAAGAAAAGTGGATCACCCGAGCTTCAACATACAAGAAAACAAATAGTGTGCCATTTCCACCATTTACATACTTTGTGGCATTCATCAGAGAAATCAGTGAAGTGAGAAATGACCCTGCCTTTTCTTTCATCAGTAGTCGACAATCTACAGTGAATAAACGACAAGTCCATGCGAAGAAATCTGACGTCACTAATTCTGTTAGCTACTTGCAGATTCGTTGTCCTTACCATAAAGCTAATCACAGCATTCATGACTGCAAGGCTTTTCGTGCAAAAACACTCACTGAAAGAAGAAACTTTCTTCAAAGTAAGAACATATGTAATATATATAAGATGTTGTGTATCTGCCAGACACTATGCTAGAGATTGTCAAGTGAATATTCAATGTAAAACTTGTGGGAGTAACAACCATGCCACAGCACTACATTTAGATAAAGCTTCATCTGCAAGTGCGAGCGTTCATGGCGGGGAGGGAATTCGTAATTCCTTTGCTCAACCAAAAGCATCTGGACATGGCAAAGAAAATCTACCCCCACTACCTAAGGAGTCAAAGGACACTGATAGTTTTGTGACGTCAATGTGTACCACCTTTTGCGGAGATATCTTCCAAGGAAGATCTTGTAGTAAAACATTTCTTGTGGATGTCTATCATCATGATAACCCAAACAATGTGCTCCGTGTATATGCAATTGTGGATGATCAGTGTAATCAGACACTTGCTTCACCCGAACTGTTAGACACATTAGATACATCTAGCATTCCTACAAAGTTTACCCTAGCCACTTGTTCGGGAAAAACAGCTATGTATGGCAGGAATGTTCTTGGACTAAAAGTGCGTTCTATTGACAGGACAGTCACTTTGGATCTTCCATCTGTCCTTGAATGTGAAGATATACCTAATGACGTGTCGGAGATTCCCACACCAGAAATTGCGAAATCTTACACACATCTTAGTGTTATTGCATCTAAGATTCCGGAGTTTGATCCGAACTCTAAAATTCACCTACTAATCGGCAGAGACTTGTTGGAAGCCCATCATATCAAAGAGCAAATCCTTGGACCCCGAGGAGCGCCATTTGCTTAGAGGCTTGGTTTTGGCTGGGCCATAATTAGTGAAGTTTGTCACGGGAAGATTCACCGACGAACATCACTTAATGTCAAGAAAGTCTCCATTCTAAATGACGGAAGAGTGACATGTAATGAACCTTATCCAGATTATATGCTAGTAAAGAAACAGATCTCATCAGAATACAAAGATAGTAACCGTGATTTTCAGTTCCATGGTGATGACGTTTTCTTGAAAACCCCAGAGGATGACCATATTGGCCTATCTGTGGAAGACAGACAATTCCTAAACCTTATGGGAAAATCATTTACGAAGAACAGTGAGGGGTGATGGACTACTCCTTTCCCTTTCCGACAGTCTCCTGTCAACATGCCAAATAACAGATCTCAAGCTGTCCACAGGGCACAAATTCTACATAACAGTTTGCAAAGAGACTCTGTTAAAAAGGAACAATTCGTGAAATTCATGGACAAAGTATTGAAAAGTGGAGCCGCAGAGGTTGCGCCGAATTCTACAAGCTCCGCCTGCTGGTACTTACCGCTGTTTTTTTGTACGCAACCCAAAGAAACCGAATCAGATAAGGGGTGTTTTTGATTCGTCAGCCAAATATGGAGGCGTTTCACTCAACTCTATGCTTATGACGGGCCCAGACGTGTTAAATAGCCTCCTTGGAATTTTACTACGCTTTAGAAATGATGAGGTTGCCATGACTACAGACATCGAACAGATGTTTTACCGGTTTCGTGTAGATGGGAACCACCGTGATTTTTTACGCTTTCTCTGGTACAGAGATAACAACCCCGAGGAGGATTTGATAGAGTATAGGATGACCTCACACGTTTTTGGAAACAGTCCATCACCCGCAGTTGCCTGTTACGGACTCTTAAAAACAGTAGAAAATGCTGACCCAGATGTTAAAGACTTCGTAAAACATAACTTTTATGTTGACGATGGACTCATTTCCTTAACGAGTGAATCAGATGCTATTGGATTGATGAAACGTACTCAAGACATCATGAAAACAGAAGGACAAATTAGACTACATAAAATAACATCTAATAGAGCTGCGGTTATGGAAGCCTTTGACATTAGTGATCGGGGAGAAGAAGTGAAAGAAATTGACAATGATCATTTGGTTCATCGATCTCTTGGACTTTGTTGGAATTTGAAGGAGGACACCTTCGTGTTTACTGTACCTAAGGATGAAAAGCCCTTTACCCGTCGTGGTTTGCTGTCAACGGTAAACAGCTTGTTTGATCCCATTGGCTTTATTGCTCCTATTACCATTAGTGGCAAAATTCACCTACGAGAATGTACACCAGAAGGAATCGACTGGGATGAACCACTACCCACAGATCATAATCACAGATGGAAAGAATGGCTATCTTCTCTTGACTGCCTCAGTGACATTGCCATACCCCGTATGCTGTCCCATACATCAGTCAGTTCAGTCAAAGTGGCAGAAGTCCATATATTTTCTGATGCTTCAGAAAAAGCAATAGCTGCATCAGCTTACCTGAAAACAGTGGATAACGATGGGCTTATCAGTGTTCGTTTCATCATAGGCAAAGGCAAGTTAGCGCCACTCAAGGGTATAACCGTCCCTCGTCTGGAGTTATGCGGTGCGGTCCTAGCATCTGAAATTGCAGAAATTATATCTGTCCAACTCCATATTCCATTGTCATCAATGAAATTTTACACAGACAGTCGAGTGGTCTTGGGATATATTAACAACCACATTCGTCGTTTTTATACATATGTGAGCAACAGAGTCGACCGTATTTTGAGAATATGTTCTGCGGACCAATGGAACTTTATCTCCAGTGAGAAAAACCCTGCTGACTCTTGTACAAGATGCATCACGACGGTTGTTGACATCATGCAACTACCATGGTTCATCGTACCTCAATGGCTTTGCAACGACTCAGAATCAGAGGTGAAACCTACACAGTATCCTCTCATTTAACCTTAAACTGACCAGGAAGTTAGACCATTGGATGTGAAAATCGCTACTTGTATTCACACTGCCGTCACTGTGTCAACACCACAACCCAGTCTCAATACCAACAGATTTGAACATTTTTCTAATTGGTGTGATCTTATCACTGGAATTACATGCCTTCAACGATTCTGTCGTAAACTTGGTCTACAAAAGAAACCTGTCACACTCAGCCGCAATGATGAGATACAGATAGCCGAAACCTTTGTGTTGAAACAAGTTCAGCAAGAGAACTTTTCTAAAGATATAAAGAACCTGATTGCTGGAAATCCGTTGACCAAGGATAGCAACATTACAACATTTTCACCCTTTTTGGATGAGAAAGGACTACTTCGAGTTGGAGGTAGAATAAACAAAGCTACTGGAATAATACATGGAAAGGAAATCAACCCAATTATTCTTCCTAAACAGAATCATATATCTTGACTTCTGATTCGTCATGTTCATGAACAATTAAAACATCAAGGGAGAATATTTACGGAAGGAGCCCTTCGCAGCGTAGGATATTGGGTTATTGGTGCCACGCGCATGATTGCTTCTATGATACACAAGTGTGTCACTTGTCGCAAACTTCGTCGCAGCCTCGAAACACAGAAGATGGCGGATGTTCCACCTGACAAAATTACACCAGGACCAGTATTTACGTCTGTTGGAATTGATGTATTTGGACCATGGGAGGTTTCCACTCGTAAGACTCGTGGAGGAGCAGCAAATAGTAAACGATTGGGGTTGTTGTTTACTTGTCTTACTTCTAGAGCAGCACACATCGAAGTTCTTGAGGAAATGACAAGTTCGTCATTCTTAAATGCTTTACGAAGATTCCTTGCAGTCCGTGCTTCAGTGAAGTTCATACGATCAGATCGTGGCTATAATTTCATCGGAGCGGCTGAAGAGATGAAGGTGAACACTGTGAAGGTAGAAGAAGGACCAGTACAGAAATATTTGAACAAATCTGGGATCACTTGGAATTTTAATGTGCCTTATTCCTCCCATATGGGAGGCATCTGGGAACGAATCATAGGAATGACCCGTAAAATATTGGACCCTATGCTTTTGGAATCTAGTAACAAAACCCTCACTCATGAAACACTATCGACGTTCTTATGTGAAGTTTGCGCCATTATAAACTCCCGTCCAATTGCACCTATTTCATCGGATCCTAATGAACCTTTGATACTTACACCATCCATGCTTCTTACTGGGAAAGTGGAATTCTTATCCGTTGTGTCGGATTCACTCAGCCCTCAAGATGTTTACCGTTCTCAGTGGAAACATGTGCAACATCTAGCCGACATTTTCTGGCGACAGTGGCGTAAACAATATTTGTGTATTTTACAGAGTAGAAGAAAATGGGATCGTGAACAGAGAAACTTAAAGGTGGATGATGTAGTGTTGCTGAGAGACCCTGCAGAACATCGTAACCGTTGGCCAATGGGTGTTATTGACCGTGTGTTTACCAGTGATGATGACTTGGTGCGAAAAGTGGTCGTTCGAACCATTAGAGGCGATAAACCAACCTTTTATATCCGCCCTATTCATGAACTGGTGCTTCTGATCGAATCTCAGTGACATATTTTTGGTTTAACGTGCGACAGTTATGTAATTGTTTACATGTATTCAAAGTGCATTGTACATGTATTAGCTGATTTTTCCATATAACCTTTTTTGTGTTTTTTCTTAAAAATGCATATTAGAAATATTTTGCTTCATATACTTTGTTTTCATGTAAATAGTGGCATTTTACTCATGCCAGACGGGGAGTGTAGTGGAACGGAGAGTTGTCTTTCCTGCGTTTACTGATAATGTTAGGAGGTTTTGCTCTTTAGTGTAACTCTCCTGTGTTTTTGTATTCTCTACCTGCGTTGACCCAACGTGGAGCGGTCCCGCCGCATTTATGTTTCGTGCAGAATACCTATGCTACTTTGTTCCATCTATGTCCTCGCAAAATGTAAGTTATTTATACATCATGTGTTCATAAGTATATGTTGCGATAGCATTTTCAGCACGCATGGTTATTTATCTTGTAAAATATTTTGCCTTGCTACTTTATAAAGACCGCCATTTTTTCTCGTGTTTACATGTTGAAGTCTTTACCGGCCGCCAGGAGGCGGTCGGTTATATGATATGAAAGTTGTAAGTCGCTGTGCGTTTCTGCGGAGTTAACAATTTAAATACAATTATTCAACATCGTATCGCCGGCGATTTAATATTAAACAAAGATTTCTAAATGTTTAGGAAAAAGCACAATAATCGTAAAATTCAATTTTATAAATCATGTAAATAATGGGGTAAATATTTCATCCAATCCTGATTGACAAACTCTGATATAACTGAAGAGCGGAGAAAATTAGTAGGAGTGTTAGGCATTGTCTGAAACAAAGACCGCGTTGTAAATCAACAAATTTACTTTCTCTTTTTAAAACAGGATCTGCTGTATTTATTTGAAATGAAGTGTATATTTAAACACTTCCTATGGATGTTTTTCAAAAATATGATGAAATATTGATTTCTTAAAAGCAAAGAATATTACGACAGGAGACTAGGATAGAGCGCGTTTTACAATGTGCCAAACATTTTCCCGCCACATCTCAACACCGAAACAAAGAAATTGAAAGAGAAGAAATGTAGTGGTGGATCTTGAAGGAGTTGGAGGGGGGGGGTTAACATCCTTTAAGAGAGAGCGAGGAGCCCCACATGTTATATATTTGTTGCGTTTTTATTAAGGTAAAACTATAGCTAAGTTTAAACTTTAGTTTTGTACTTTTAATGTAAGAACTACTTAAACAGCAATTTGTACCAAACTGAGTGCAGAGACGCAGAGGACTATGCATAGTTTATATTGCCTATACATGTAATATTGTACATGCATTATGCAATCGACATTGTCGCATGCATTTTTTTCATGTCACGAGGATATTTTAACAGATAAAGAATTTTTTTTTAAAACAGCAAATTTTAGTTTCTGAAAGGAACTTCAACAGTTATATAAATTGGTTTGCGGCCGATTTTTGACGCTTGCGTCAACATGTTTCTTGTACTAAGTTGACATCTATTTTCTGTGAGTTAATGTTATTTCTTATAATAACTGATTTATTCAGGCATACTATTTATTCCCATGGTGCACATTATATTTATATTTAATTACGTCCTATTTTTATGGTCATTTCCCTGGCTAGACACCATGCCATAAATTACATGTACACTTTTTCATTGTCTCAATATTGTTGTATTTAAGTAAGTTATTATGTGAATTAATTTAATATGAATTTGTATTTTGTTTTGTGTCTTGATTTGTCATGATTGTCATATGTACTTATGTTTTTTGTTATGTATTTTTTCAGCTCTTTACCACATTCACACATATGCAACTGATTAAAGAATTCTATACATCAGACTGTGACTTGGTTATACTTACTGTTTTCCAAACAGTACAGTAATTTGCAGAATTTTTTTATTTGAGTTATTATTAAATTTAGTGAATCTACTTTTACTAAAATATGGGGTTAAAATATAATTTGTTTTGTTGAGATATTATAACTATTTCCTTTTTTGATAAATGGCGCATCGTTAATCTATACTATCATAATTCTTTGCAGTTATTAAGGTCTTCCGTTTCCAACGGAAGACCTTCTACTGATTCTGTTGGTAAAGATTATTAAGGTCTTCCGTTTCCAACGGAAGACCTTATTGTTTTCGTTCGGTTTCTTTTTCCCTATTATTATTATTAAGGTATTCCGTCTTCACGGAAGACCTTATAGTGATTGTATTGTTTCTTATTATTCTTATTCTTTTTTTGACAAAATTTTGTGCAGGCGATTTCTCGAAAACTATTCAGCGGTTTTTCATGAAACTTTCACAAAATATGAGTTATAATATGAAGTTGTTCCTTTTGGTGCAAAATTGGAAAATTCGCTTCTGGTGCAAAGTTATGGACGATTTCCTGATTTTAAAATGCAATTTTGTCGCCCCTTTTTGTCGAAAACGGGGAAAGATATGACCTGGAGACTTATCGGAGATTATAGAACATGACTTTGTGGTTTGCAGAATCACCTTTTCGTGCGTCGTCAGTACTTCCGGTCGTAACGAGATGCAAATTTAAAAAAGTCGTATTTTCTTACTTTTTTGTTTTTCAGTATTTTTCATTGATTTTCGGCTTGTTTATAGAGACCCTTCTAATCATGCTTACTATATAAATTGTTTGAATGGTAATAAGTCTAAACTCTAGATATTAGCATTCAAAAATCTGAAGCGGGTCCAAAATGACGGCTGTCTCTGTCAAAGCCGACATTTCGCAATAGGTGTTTACGGAGGCAGCCGAGCGTTTGTTTGAACAAAAGTAACATAAGAATAAATGAAAGGCAAAGGAATACTTGGATTGTCACGTCGTATTAACGTTGCAGTTCTTTGTCAAACTAACGTCTTCTATTATTGGTTTTGGCTGGTTTTCAAAGTAGAAAAAGAAAAGACTAAATGTGCAAATGAAATTCGATACCTAATATCTCTTGTGCATCGCCGAAAAACAGATCTTAAACCATACTTATAAGTAATACTTTCTCAGAAAAGAATATCATTTAATTTTGTCAGTATGAATATTAACCACTGTTTTTCTTATGCACACTTGTGTCATATTAATCTAATAAATCAGACAAAAATAAGAAAACGATTTTTTAAAAGATCGCTTCATGGAGTTTCTCAGAGACCTGATTCAAATTATTGAGCATAAATGATATCTGATTCCTGACCGTCATAGGGCGAGCCATGTTTTCCTGCGAAACTTTTCAACCTTTTTCGATTAATTATTCGGGATAGTTCACTTTGAGGATAAACAAAAAATTGAAAAAAAAATCATATCCGTTTCACCGCATTAGTGTTACATGCATATATACAATATGGAAGTTGTAAAATGTGTTAAACATACTTTCTAAACTTCGAATCTTAGACTATAAGAGCATTCTTTTTTTTTTTATTTCATTGAAGCTATCAAACCTATTTAATAGAACATTCCAAAGAAAAGGGGCGATGATTAACTCGTGGCGTTTGGCACTAAAATTTGAATAGTGACCCGCCTTTCATAATTTTAAGAGAGAAGCACTGTTTCGTTGATATATTCAATTTGATTTAGAGTAGAGGTCCCGATAGCGTAATATTAAATGCGTTGGAATTTCATTTGGCGACTTTGGTTCAATCCCCCTTGTGTGCATTTTTTTTTTTACTTTTCAGCTCGATTTTACGTTTTCTTTCCGGAAACGGACGGAAGACCTCTCGTTGCTAGCAACGAGTTTCATCTAGTTTATTATTATTATTCTTTTTTTGACAAAATTTTGTGCAGGCGATTTCTCGAAAACTATTCAGCGGTTTTTCATGAAAGTTTCACAAAAAATGTGTCATTATATGAAGTTGTTACATCCGAAGAGAAATTTGGAAAAATCGCTTCTAGTGCCAAGTTATGGACAATTTCCTGATTTTAAAATGCGATTTTGTCGCCCCTTTTTGTCGAAAATGGCTAAGGATATGATATGGAGACTTATTGGAGATGATAGATCATGACTTTCTGGTTTGCAGAATCGCCTTTTCGTGCGTCGTCAGTACTTCCGGTCGTTACGAGGTGCAAATTAAAAAAAATCATATTTTCTAACTTTTTTGTTT
>PRKT01000604.1:39519-63455 GCA_003671525.1 Saccostrea glomerata | reverse complement strand
TTCTTTAGAATTTACAGGGTTAATTGTGTGTCTTATGAGAATTCTAAATATGTGTTTAGTATCTTGACGCGTGCATATATTGAAAAGATATGACCAAACCAAACTTTCTCCTACCGTCGGGGGTTTGAATCCCGCTGTGGGCGTTTCAAATTTTTTTCTTTGTTTCTGTCTTTTATCAGTTTCAAATGACTTTTATATCTTTTATATCACGTGTGGAATATTTTGCCGATTTTAAAAAGCTATATTTAAAGATATTTTGAGGTTTACCTGTAATAATCATGATATATGTTGAGAGACTGCTGTAAATGAACGTAAACAAAACAAAAATTCTGAAATGGGATGAGGCAGCTTAGATTTCTAACGAAAAGTCGGTCGGAAGACCGCTTGTTGCTTTAGCAACAAGGACGCATCTAGTTATTCTTTTTTTTTCTTCTACTTCCTAGACGCCAACTTTGAAGCCTCATATCTCACCCATTTCTCAATTGATTTCGCTCAAATTTTCAGAGGTACTAGAAGTTACTAAACTCTATCAGAATAATGTCAAAAATTTCAAAAAGTCACTTCCGGTTTTGAGTTATTTCCCTTTAAACGAAAATTTATAGGCTTTCGTTTCCAGACAAAGGCTCAGAGACGGCTAAAGCTGGAGCAAAAATCTTACTGATTTTAGATAATAGAAGGACTGAAGTTGTGCACATTGGTTTTTGTTTTTCGATTTCTCTATTCAAAATGGCGCTATATAGGGGTCAAAAGTTAGAACGCTTAAAAGAGCAAAAAATTACTCATATTTTGCTTTTTATCTTCTAAACTAAAAATAATTTGTAAAAATATATAGAACATAATTTGTGCAGAATTAAAAGATCTTTCAAATAATATCTCAGAAAAAGAGCTGGCCCCTAAAATTGAGGGTCAAAAGGGGCCAAAAGTTTTTCCATTATATCTCAAAAAGTATTGAGAATTTGTTACACGTCAAAGAAGCAAAGTTGTTCAAAATGTCAAGCTCAATCTATTGAGGTCGTCAAAGTACGTCCGGCGATATCACTTCCGGTCAAACCGGAAGTAGTCGGAAAACGCATATTTTGCCATTCTTGACAAGTTTTTGGGTAACATCTGTCACTGGGAGCAAAAAAAAATTTTCCGTCCGTCGTCGTCACTTCCGGTCAAACCGGAAGTAGCAAAAAATGACTGATTTTTGCTTTAAATGACATAGATTTAGAGGATTTAAACAATTTTAGGACGCTATTACTCATTTTTGTAAAAATGAAAGTTACTTCCGGTCAAACAGAACGGAAGACCTTCTCGTTGCTTTGCAACGAGCTTTGCTCTGGTTTAAAAATAATGTTACATATGAATTATGTTTCAAGTGGAATTGGTAATAACTGAAATCCATGAATGATTGAAAAGTATTGACACTTATTTAATGTCTCCTAAGACGTCATCATAATCAATCGTAGTGCTCCCTGGTTCGCCTTTATGTTATCAAGCTTTGCCATTTGTGTGTGTTGTGTTTACCACTTTCTTATTTCGAATGTTCTTGAAACTTCCAAAAATAAGGCAATATATTGAAAATTTTCCAAGAAGACAAAACTGTTAACTGTTTTTCAATCGTACCCCGTATATATAGGACCGTTCTTTGAGCAAAATCAATCACAAAACTTTTTTTATATCCATCGCAAAGGATATTGTAAATTTGAATCACCACGTCCGTCTGTCTGTGAATTTTTGTCGTGACCGTCTAGATTTAAGGACTGAAAAGAAATCATGAAAACTAAGAAATATAAATCACTATGTACCGGTATTAAATTTTTATTTGTATGTAATTTTTCTTTTACAACAAGCAATTTGCAATGTCGTGTCTACTAAACATGACAGTTAGTTGCAGTTTATTATGTAATAACATGAAAAACAATGTAATTACAATGTATAGGTGTTGACTTTTTTTTTTTTTTATCAGATTGCACCTTAAATTCATTCATCAAAAAAATAATGAGCAATTATATTTTCACTGTACATGCCTTTAAGAAAATTCAAAAAAATTCTTAGTTCCATAAAATATTCGTGATTTGGCACTTTGTGTAAAAAAAACCCAGCGCGGAGGTAGTGTGAAGTGTGGGTATGGGTATGGGTGTAGTTTTCCTCCTTTGAAGTTCTAGTTTTGCCTACAGAAATTAAGATGAACTTAAATATGAATATTTACATTTGGAAATGTTTTCCTTTAATAACACTACTGAAAGCAAGCGTTTTTATAACTGTATAAATACAGGTACGGGGTCAAGAGGTCATAGATGTGCGTTTGGATAAACGTTCGACGTAATCTCTGTGTGATGTCATAAAGGGTTGACGCGCGTTTAGTGGATAACATACATGCCGTTGGGTTTGAAAAATAACGCATTTCGCACGTTAAATGTAACAATCAGGCAAATTTAAAGTATGAATAAGTCACAAATGTTAATATAAGTAATAAGGTATCATTTTTTGAGTTTTATTGAGATGTAAAACGGGTTGGTCACGTGGTCAAATTCCATAAAGCCCGAAGGCTTTATGGAATTTGATCACGTGACCAACCCGTTTTACATCTCAATAAAACTCAAAAAATGATACCTCATTTCTTAATTAATTAATATTAACGAAAAATTTCAGTTAAGTGGGCCAATTACTAGTAGTTATTTTTATTAAAAAAAGCTTTTTCCGCAATTTTACATGACGTCCCTCAAAAATGATGGTAATAAAATTTTTAAAATTTATTTTCAATAGAAAAGAGTGGCAGATAGACATTGTTATCAGCGTTGTCCTGATATGTCTGCTTGTCAGTTGTACTTAATCTTATGGTAAGGATTTAAATTACAGTACCATTTTTTCCACAGATACATGTAACTGCGACAACCCTCGCCCTCCAACATTATATCCGGGTTAATTACCTCTTCCTTGATTACAATCCTCATATTTTGATAGCCTTTGTGTTTCAAAGGCAAAAAATTAAACGACAAACCGCGATGATTTGACTTGTAAACTTACTTGTAATTGTTCCTCTAGAACTTGGTGTTGCGGGTACCCGCCATTACTAACAGGAAGTGGAACTCTCTAATGCCCCCCGGTAGATAAGTGAGGGAAGGTTAGTCTAATTGATGCAATGAACTATAACAAACTCCCCTTCTTTTCCTTTAAAGAAATGTTCATTTTCAAAAGTTTTTTCTTCTTCTTTTATAATTCAAACAAACTGCAAACGATAACGCATTTACACTATTTACATGTCCTCTTCAGACATAGCTATTGTTTCAAGGATGTCGACTCCAAAGCACTCTGCTGTAGTGCTTTGAGCAGATTAAGACTTGACGCTCCCTTCTTTGTCAGACAATTTGCAAGTTGTTCTTTGCTATTAATCCATTTCACTGCCTGAATCTGCTCCTGTTGAATCAACTCTCTGATGCTGCTTATCTCAAGTCGAAGTCGTTTTTCTGTCACTTGTTTAGTTGAATTGATTGCATCCTTCAATGAATGACAGTCCGTCAGGCACACAATTGGTAACCTCTTGGGTTCGGCTTTTCCATACAAAAGTTCGGTGTAGAGCGAGGCCAGAAAAATTCCATTGTCAATTGCCTCTGCCATTGCCAAAGTTTCTGAAGCTAGGATACTTCTGGCAACTCTTCGAATTCTTTTCGATTGCCATGCTAATAGTGAAAATTGTCCATTTTCTCCAGCTAGTGCAATAAAATGACCTCCCTGAGACCCTCCATCTGGTAAGTTTCCAAGAGAAGAGTCACTGAAGACGACGAGTCTGACTGTGTTTTCTGGTCCAATTTTGGGAAACTTCAACAATACTGATTCTGACTTAATGTGTTTGATAATCTAATTGGCATCCACTAACATCTGCACGTTTGCTTTCTTTAGAGACGACGCAAGGTTCGAAGCATCAAAAACCACATCAGGTCGACTCTGCCTGGCAATCCATAGAATTTGCCCGACTTTAGATTGAAGGATTTCTTTTTCCATGAGGGTGAGCCCTAATTCCTTGTCAGTGATGCGGTTCTTGTCTATGGGTATGAACTGTAGGTTGTTTTGATACCTTTTCTGACTAAGCTGGATCGTTTCTTTGTGTCTTGACAGATCTATTCCAACATAAGGTAAAGAGCCATTTTCTTCATGATCTTCTTTTCCCACATAGAATGTTGATCTTATTTGACGGATTACAGTATTTTCAAATTCACTGGATCCTCCCCAAAGAAAGCCATCAACATGGCATGCTAGCACTCCTTCTACTTTCCTCTCTTTGTTCTTCCAGAAAAAGATCGCAGGATCCACTTTCGAAACATCAACACCACTCATACTCAGAACATCTTTGATCCTTTTATACCAGTTGAGAGATGCATCGGAAAGTCCATATACACATTTTCGTAGTTGCAATACGATACCAGAGCAATTGGCTTCAGGGGGTGGTCTCACATATATCTCTCGTTCAATTTCCGATCCTTGTAAAAAGGCAGTTTTGATGTCCATAGTATGCAAATTCCAATTCCTCTGTGATATTATAGCTAGTACTAGTCGAAGTGAATCTGAGCCACAGGTTGTTGAATCCTTAGGTATGTCGTCCTTGTCCGCCTCTTCAAAACCTCTGGCTACTAGTCTTGCCTTTTGAATTGTTCCTTCTGTTGTATCCTTCAAACTACAAATCCATCTTGTCGAGATGCACTTTTGTCCAATATCTTTTCTCTCAATGTACACATTATTGGTTTTCCATGATTCAAGTTCTTTCTCTTTTGCTTCTTTGAATTTAACATCTGTAAGAACCATCACATTGTCCTCTGTGTGATGTCATTGTCCTCCTCTGAACCCTGAACGTCTGTTTCCAATGTTTCAAGTTCCTGTACTTTACTAAGATCAACAGAAATTTCTGCATCCTTTTGTGACTCAGGTGCCATGAATTTCAAGTTGAACCAGTTTCTGTTTGTTCCTGTTGCCTTGCCTGCACGTCCAAGTACTTTTGCTACACATTTTTCACCAGTATCTGCATTTTTATACTGTACAATTTGATCCTTTGACATTTTTATGGAGTCAATGAAGTCATTTCTACGACTATTTTTGTCCGTTTCCTCAGCTTCACTGCATGCAGAGTCTTCACTTTCAAAGTGACTGTCTAACTGTTCCTTCTCTTCTTTTTCATCCTGCGATTGACTTTCCTGTACATCCATAGGAATGAATGGCTTTCACTTCTGTCTGTATTAACTTTGGACAGTCTACATTGGTGCACTCTTACACATATTCCGCCATGTCTGACAAAAACTACTGCACTGTCTTGTCCAATTACCACGCCTGGACCCCTCCATTCCCTGCTGTCTGGTCTCTTATAATACACTTTATCTCCAGTCTTGAAAGTGTTTCCACTTGGACGAACCTGTTTTCTTAGCGCTCTTCGAATCCTCTCTGAACATTCACTCTTGGTAAATGCCGTTCTGGCTGAATGTAAAGCTTCAATGTGTTTTCCTACCAATGCACTCATGGTAGTCCCCTCGAGGGCTGGTACTTTATCTGTCAAAACACTGGGAAGGCGTGGATTGCTTCCAAACACTAACTGGTGAGAGCTGAATCCATGTACATTGTTCAAAGCATTCTTTGCCATGAGCGCCCAGCTAAAAGCTGTATCCCAATCACAGTGGTTGTCTGCTTTTACTTTGCGTAGAATTTCTGTGAGTGTCTGATTGTGTCTCTCAATCAAGCCGTTGCTCCATGGACTGTAAGCTGCTGTTGTTTTTATTTCTATGTTGAAATTTTCAGCCATATTCCGCACTTCCTCATTGTTAAACTCACCACCATTGTCACTGTAAAGGCATTTTGGAGGTCCATACACTGCTATCCAAAGTTTCAGAAAATTTTGAACAAATTCAGAGGACTTCTTCGACTTCATAATGCTTCCAGCACTGAATCTAGTAAATTCATCAATAATGTGTAAATACCATGTCCCATGCTCTAGTTCATGTAGATCAACAGCCACCATCTCATTGAATTCAGTCGCTAGAGGAAGTCCAACCACTGGCCTTGGCAAAGGTCTTTTGTTGATCAAACAAACGTCACATGAGTTGCATACAGTACGCAGCAAGTTCAATGTTTCCTTGTCTGTTGTTCCTGCATTTCTCAGTAACTGTGCTAGGCGTTCACTACTGGCATGTCCAAACTGCTTGTGAAGTTTAGTTAGTATCTTTTCCTTTTCTGCAGGGCTCAAGTCTTGCGCTACTTCTAACACTTCCTCAGATCTCATTGCAGCGTTCACTCCTTTAACACCTGTATCCAAAATCTTCACACAATAGTGCCCACTTGATGTAAATTCTAGCTCAGTCGGTTGATTAAATATAGATATTTTGTCAATTTTCAAGTCCAGAATGGCTCCTGCTTTCTTGAGTGATGGTTTGCTCAATAGGAGTGGAATATCAGCTTTCACAATCTCTGTGTCAATTTTGCAATGAATGGTGCCTATCACAGCAGGTATAGAAGCACTTTGGAAAGACTACACAATTTTCCATCCCCAAATTTGAATGCCCGATGACTTGGTGTGGTCGCAATCTTCTTGCCCATTTCTTCACAGAATCCGTTAAACCACTTCTCACCACATACTGTCCGAGTGCAAGCTGTATCTATTATTGCAGTTCCGGTTGAAGTGGAACTCTCTAATGTCCCCCGGTAGATAAGTGAGGGAAGTTTAGTCTAATTGATGCAATGAACTATAACAGACTTGCACAAAAATAGTCATCTCTCATGTATCAGGTATGCAACTCCAGAATATCTGTAAGTTTGGCAACTTTGTACCCGCGGTTACTCTTTTTTCTTTGCCTAATCAGGGCATTTTACTCACTTTATTTCAACATGAAATATCGGATCACAATGTTGCTTCATTACATGTGTTTGGATCAGATAAGGGTTTATGGTGACATATCTTCCTTACAGATATGATGTCGAGTTGTAAGATTTTGTTGCGCTTCAAAGAGTTATATTCAAAATTTTCAAAAGGATAATCAATGTCCATCAATATCAAAAGTATGCCAATTGAAGAAGATTCAAACTATACCCCACACGAAACTAATTTTTGCTTTAACATTAAAAATATATGGAGGACGTCTTTATCTTATTTTATTGTCTTTATATAACATATTTAATAATCATTCAGAATATATGAGCAACAGTTTTCTGAAAGAACTTACTTGTCTGATGAGATAATTTGTTTATGATAACACTTGTGACATACTGTATATTATATATACTCACCGTCAGTAGAAATGCAACACCCTAATTTTAGGGGTGAAAATTATATACGGGATATAACTATGTACCAGAAAAGTTGGGACATCTTTTACTTTGCCAAATCAGTTATTTAACGGTTGAATGGTTTTCATTCCATGACCGGAAGTTGATTTTTAGCCCCCTAAACAGAAATAAAAAATTAACATTTTTAATAAAATTATTGTCAATATTTTGGGTTTTCAAGGTTTGTATCTGTTAATCATAAGTCTTGTACTAAAAGTCCGGAAAAAATATCCTTCTTTCTTTTCCGGATGTGATGCCTGTATTTCCTCAAAGTAACTGAAAGCACGCATTTTAACTGCTAATGTTGGAAATTTTCAAAATAAAGAAAAGGGAGAGCTACAGATGCAAATATACACTACATAACGACTTTTCGGGCTCATATGTTTCAAAAGCATGAATGACAATTCCTTGACCGGAAGTCCAAGGGTTACTACACTACGCCAAGTTAGAGAAAATTCGACCTCAGTATCTGAAAAACAGGCATTTAAAAAAGGACAAGAATATTTATTTCGCTCAGATTAAGACACTGATAAACTTACTGCATGGTAGAATTCGGGCTGCTTATGTTGTACAAGGCTGACTAGCACGTTTTAATTGAATGGTCGGAAGGGGGGATGTTTTAGAGTAATGTGTTACTTTATAAGGTTTAAAGATAAGATTAAGAATAAATACATAAATCTAAAAAGTAAATTTACAAAACAATGATACTTCATTTTAACTTTAAATGTTATCTTTAGACCCTAGAAAGTAACACATAACTTTTAAAACATCCCCCCTTCTGACCACTCAATTAAAACGTGCTAGTCTGCCATGTACAACATAAGCAGCCCGAATTCTACCATGCATTAAGTTTATCAATGTCTTAATCTGAGCGAAATAAATATTCTTGTCCTTTTTTAAATGCCTGTTTTACAGATACTGAGGTCGAATTTTCTCTAACTTGGCGTAGTGTAGTAACCCTTGGACTTCCGGTCAAGGAACTGTCAATTATGCTTTTGAAACATATGAGCCCGAAAAGTCGTTATGTAGTGTATATTTGCATCTGCAGCTCTCCCTTTTCTTTATTTTGAAAATTTCCAACATTAACAATGAAAATGCGTGCTTTCAGTTACTTTGAGGAAATACAGGCATCACATCCGGAAAAGAAAGAAGGATATTTTTTCCGGACTTTTAGTACAGGACTTATAATTAACAGGTACAAAACCTTGAAAACCCAAAATATTGTCAATAATTTTATTAAAAATGCTAATTTTTTATTTCTGTTCAGGGAGCTAAAAAATCAACTTCCGGTAATGGAATGAAAATCATTCAACCGTTAAATAACTGATTTGGCAAAGTAAAAGATTTCCTAACTTTTTTGGTACATAGTTATATCCCGTATATAATTTTCACCCCTGAAATTAGGGTGTTTCGTTTCTATTGACGGTGAGTATATTTTCAAAAAGGAAACCATCACTTAAAAACTAGTAGTAATTGTTGCTGTACACTAAATGTTATACTTAAAAAATGCTGTTACGACAGAAAACTTAGCTCTTAATAAACCAGCATGGCAACAGAATGCCTGGCCAACTAGACCGGTGGTATGGGGAGCGGCCAAAGCGGTAGATGAACAATACTCCGATCGTGGAGCCTTCGGAGGGCAGTGCACAATATCAGCCAACGATAGGCGAACAGCTGAGTGGAGAGTGGATCTACAGAGTGTGGTCAGCATCAGCCACATCAACATTTTCTACAGGACGGATAACTTTCCTAATAAATAGAACCGAAATTTATTAATTTAGGGAGGATAGTTCTCAAAAATGGTGATTCAAGTAAACCTTCCGAAAGAAATCCTAGATTTGCACAGTCTAATTTTTGGATAAAAAAATTGAAGGATCTTAAATGATATCCTTGACCCTGAGAAATACAACCATTTATCCCTTTCAAGCTTGGTCCATGTCCTGGTGCCCATGTGATTTTTTTTTAATTACAGCTATTTATTGTATTTTAAGGTCCTGGTTCTTTCTACGATCGCTTTGCTAGATTTTTTGTGTACGTTTCCAATACCACAAATAGGCAGAATGGCCATCTTTGTTTCCATGAGTTACAACAAGTGAACGGTACACCGACAAGAGAACCAGACAATTAGCTGTCCTGTACATGGACGTTATGTTATATACTACAACGAACGGGGAACACAGGGTGTTACATATCCAAGTTACTATTCAACATTTGCATACAATGAACTATGTGAATTGCAAGTTTATACTATGATACTTCTCCAATCTACTTTTTTCTAATAATATTACTATAGTAATATTATCAAATGTTTTTTTCAATAGTTTTAAAACAATCATAACCTGAAGTATTTGACAACTTTTTCAAAAGTATAAAAAATCTATCATATATTTAGTTGTCCTAATGTTATAAATAAGGGTGCTTAGACAATTGGGTGTATGGAGAGGATTGTAACCAAACATGTCCCGATAAATATCTAGAGCAGAGGTGTAACATTACCACCGGTCATTGTCTGGACTGTATACCGGCCTATCAAGGTGCTCGCTGCAGTCAAGGTAAGTTTTTGTAGTATAATTTTGGTTTTTGAGCTTTGTATATGCTCTGTTCCAATTTTGTATTATAGTCAATGGTGTCCTATAAGCTTGATTAGTGTTCATTTCGTGTATCTTTATATATTTCATTTCAAAACAAATACTAACATATGCTTTCCTTTGAGATAACGGACGTTTTCGATAAGTGCATCTGAAGTCATACAACATGTGGCTATTATGCACTTTTGCATTTATTTTTTACATAAGTATACAAACCTGTCAAATTTCTTTTGACTACTTAATGAATGCTAAAAATAGTCTCTGCACTGACATTATTAAAATTACTACTTGTATTTTGCATAGGTTTACATGCAATTTGTTCTTAGTATTCAATTGTTCTTTTCCTGTTAATATTTTCAGCCTGTGATCAGTATAGTTATTGACTTGGATGTACTTTATTATGCGGTAACTGCAGTGATGGAGAACCCTGTCATCACTTGACAGGGGAATGTCCCAATGGATGTAGCGAGGGGGTGACAGGGGAGAAATGTCAGACTGGTAAAACTCTACCTTAGTATTAAAAAAAAGTACAACATGGAAATATACAAGGTATAATAAGGTTTCAAAACTCAAGAAATAATAACTGAGAATGAAATATTCTCAAGCAGATGATCAATTGATTAAGGTTTTTGAAAGAGATTGATTTTTTGCACCAAGCAAAGGTACCAAAAAATAATACCTTTTAAAAAGATTTTTTTTCCCAAAAAATCTTGCTTTGTGTTTCCATGTTTCTTTACAATATGCATGTATATCATACGAAATGTTACACCATTAAAAGGCATACTTTTCAAAAAATTGTCTAGATACCATACATGTTTGATATTTTAATTCAAATTTGAATAAATGAATGAGTCAGAAGATACGAGGGACGATCAGAAAATTCTGCAATTATATCTATAAAATTATAAAAACAATATAAACTAGTTTAATCCTTCAAAATAACCCCCTTTTACATTCACACACTTTTGCAATCTCAATACCCATGATTTGAAAGCCCAGAGGTAGTCTTCCATTGGAATACCGTCTAAGCACTGATAAACAGCACTACCAACTGCGCTGCGTGAAGTATAGCGACGTCCAGAAAACATTTGTTTCAGTCTCAGAAATAGGAAAAAGTCACAAGGACTAAGGTCGGGAGAATACGGGGGATGTGGGAGCTGAACAACCTTTACATCCTTCAAAAAACTGAACTGTTTTACTCTTATGAGCCGGAGCATTGTCATGAATGAGCTTTATGTTCTTCAAACCTGTCTTTTGTCTTTTCTTTTCATACACTTTCTTAATTGTTTTCAGTGCATTATTTTTGTAAAATTATCCCGAGATACCTCTACCTTGCGGAGTTGGAATTTGCACAACTGGGCCACTAGAATTAAAGAAAATTGCATACAGAATCTTTTTAGCACTCAGACACCTTTCTGCAATGACTGGACGCTCGCTATTATTCCTTACCAACATCATACTGTTGATTTTTCTTTGCGGCTCAAAAAAGTAAATCCAAGTTTCATCACCTGTTAGCAAGTCAGAAAATTTTCTCCTGTCACAGTTTTGATAGATTTTTAACAGTTTTCTAGCAAATTTCAAACGCGTTGTCTTTTGTTCTGGTGTCAAGAGATGCGGTATCCATCGTGCACATACTTTACGTAGGTTGAGGTGCTTGGTCAAAATTTCATGTACCTTTGCTGATGAGATACCAACAACACTAGCAATATATTAAAAAGTATATCTACCATCTTCCTCTTCCATTTTCTTAACTGCAGCCACGTTTCCATCAGTAACAGCTGTCTTTGGTCGCCCTGTTCTCGAAGAATCTTTAACGACGTCAACGCCATTCTTACACTTTTTTAGCCAACGACAAACTTTGCTCATCGAAACTGCAGAATCTCCATAAATCTGACAAATTTCATTCAAAATTATTTTTGCAGGTATATCAAGAATGCCTCTCACTTTTATATAGGTTCTTATTTCAGCCTTCACTGCAGATTTCATATCACTGGGATAAAATGGTCAGTGTGTACGACTACCCCTTCTTCTTTTATACGTAACTTTTGAAATAGTGAATAAAACGATAAGAAATTTTAGACAGACACAGTTAATGAATGTATCTACCCGTGCGTGACATCGGTTTTGGTCATCTACGAAGAATATCTATGGAATAACATTACTTGCAGTATTTTCTGATCGCCCCTCGTATACTACTAGCCGGGAATTTCACTTCATTAGCTATTTTAAATTAAAAATCTGATAATGTGTTAACAATTTTATAGGCTTATAATTTTACCTATTGATTCTGTCCAGAATGTTCTGCGGGGTTTTATGGGAATAATTGCGGTCAGAGATGCAGTCAGAATTGCTTTGTTACAAATAAATGTGACCGGTTTACCGGGGAGTGTAAGGATAAATGTAAACCAGGTTGGGAGACACCAAGGTGTATACATAGTAAGTCAAGAGAAATTGTAAGGATAAATACTTTGATAATCATATTCCTGGCCCCAAGACCATTGGTAAGACTTAAGTGGAAATTTAAAATCGATACAACTTTCAAAATTGTTTAATAACAAAATAACATTTTCATCATGTGTTTGACATGGTTTGTCATGCATAATTACAAATTTTCAATATAAAACGTGACAATTGAGATATTGAAAAGAAAAATTTTGACATAAGGATGTTTTGAATTTATGGTCTTGGTGCCTGACATGTGTTACGTAAGAGAGAACTTCTTTGCCAAAGACATTTCTCATATGTTCTCTCTGATATCAAGAGTATTGCCTGGACAGTTTGTGCTAAATGCTCCGTATTTCCCAGTACATTCTCATCTCATTCGAACATTTCAATTGTTTGCATGGTAAAAAATACATATTTCCTAATATTTGATTGCCCTCTTAAATCGTTTTAAAAAAGAAGAAACTAATGAATTTCGAAAACGTTAAAACACACTTAGCAAACATTAAAATAAATTTTGACTGCCATTTTCAAACGGAAAAAAGAACAGACAACTTGCTTGCCCTTTTCGGGCTCTCGATAAAAATATTGGGTAGGTAGATGGCAGAGTTTTCCAAGGAAAATATCAACATATTTGCTGACAGGATAAGAGCTAGAAAAAAGAAACTAAAATGTGTCCTGAAATTATATTGATTATCTTTAAGAATGTGAGGGTGGTATGTACGGTGTTGACTGTCGTCAGATCTGTGGTAACTGTTTTAACGAATCACATTGCAATCACATGATCGGAACATGTGAGGAAGGCTGTTCTCCTGGATTTCTAGGGGCGACATGTATGACAGGTAACTATTTTAATGTAAGGAAGAATTTACGGAAAAAATAAAGCAAAACAGATTTAGAAAGAAATAAACAGAAACTTTTTCTCTTGAAGACATTTTTAAACTTTTTTTTGTCAAATAAAAGTGTACATTTGATAAAAATATATTAAACATGCAACATTAAAATAATACAGAAAAGAAGTAGGCTAATATCAAATGAATTTTTTGATTGCTAGAAAAGTAGAAATTAAAAAAATAACGGTAATGACTATAACACCCAGAAACCTTCATTTTTCTTGTCATCAAGATTTCATCATTCTGATCGTTATTTCAATCTTTTCTTTTCCAGAATGCTCTGCCGGATACTTTGGTATAAACTGCAAGGAAAACTGTAAGGCTTATTGTGGCGGAAACAAAACATGTGACGTCATCAGCGGTGTTTGTGACGAGGGCTGTATAGAGGGGCTACAAGGACCTCTTTGTAATGAAGGTGTAACATATTGATTTGCATCACAACAGTATATGGTGTTTCAGGAAAAAGAAAACATGATTTATTTTACAATGTGTTTCTCTACCTTTTGGTTCTGCAAATATCATTTTCTGCATTTTAAATAATGCAATTAAATTCAATATGAATCGTATCAAATTATCCATAAACACTTCAAATTACAGGATCTATTCTTAGCAGATGTGTTCGTGACAATTGTGATCTAAATACTACTAGTATCATTATCAGCATTGTGATATCTGTATTCCTTGTTCTGACTGGAAGTATTCTTAACTTTATCATATGGCAGAGGAAAAATGGTAAGTACGAGGGGTTATCAAAAAGTTCGTGGACTGAGGTTATAAAATTAGTACTATGTTGTCTGAGCTTACAAAATTTATAAGGAACATAAAACAACAAAAAATAAAGAAATATTAAAAATTTTAGCTTGATACGTTCATTATTTCTCAAATTATTATAAAATAAAAACGACATTATATGATCACCCGGGGCTGTCGCCGTTTAGTTTCATGACGTACGACAACGTCATTATTGTTCAATATCCGCTTCTTTTACCTCGTACACCTATTTTGATGAGATTCTCTAGAGCTGAGTAAGTAATTCAATCCGTCTTGTTTATATGACTTTACAATATCATGAACAGCGGCTTTCAATGCATATATTATTGCAAATGGATTTATACACTGGGAGAGATCCTCGCTTGATTGTGCCAGCATATTTAGTTTTATGGAGTTCAATATGGCTAAAAACATGATCAATGTCATTATTTGACGTGATTGATTTTTCAACCCTTGACTAAAATCGACATTAATTGTGCATCCCTTTTCTCTCTGAATCTATTTTGGCCTTAAAAAACAAGTAATCTTGATGCATATTATATCCCCATAGGGAGTTTAAACATTTCCTAGGTGTATACCATTTTTCCAAGAGGAAAACTTTATAGAATGTTGGAAAAGGAAACCCCTCCCTCCTTTTGACGTCATTTTCAAGGCAATATTTTTTTAGATACGCCATGTAAAATTTTCAATAAAATTTCATAGAACTTCCAGAATGAGGTAAAAATGTACTATTTTATGGAAAAATAGCGTGCTAACATATACTTGAATTAACGGGATTTTTTTTTGTCAAATGTTCTTATCAAAATAGGTTTTTTTTAATTACAATTAGGTCGGAAAACACGTCATTTTCGAGGTTGCGCCGCATGGACATACCATTGCTTACGAAAATATTACTAATTTATTAAAAAATAAATTTTATAATTTGTGATTTATTTTATAGATAGAAAAGAATATGATAACTAGATATTTTAAAATTCATTCATGTACCTAAAGCGGTTTTAATTTTATGGCGCTAGTCCACGAACTTTTTGATAACCCCTTGTACGTGTAAATAAATTGTTGGATCAACGCTTTGTTGGCAAAAAACCTCTGAATCCTTGGTTCTGATTATCAGTAAGCTCAATTAAGTATCCCCAGTAATACTCACAAAAGTTATCTCAAAGGTGCAAAGACATATATTTGAAGTTAATATTTAAATGCTAATAATTGAAATGCTATTGCAATATATAAATCGTAATATTGTACAGAAAATTTGAGAAAATATGAACTTCAAATCTATGTCTATGCGCCTTTAAGAATAAATAGAGTTTGAAAGAGCTTGATTGTGCCCAAACGTGTATGCATATACTACTTTAATACATTTAAAGAAACCAAATTTGAAATCCTAAATTAATATTTAGATTTTCGATCTATTACATAGAGATTTTTAAACTTAAAACTAGATAAAATGCTAATTTTTTTTATTTAGCTGGAAATGAAATGGTAAGTTTTGCATCTGATATAATAAAAACAAATAAAATAAATTGAATATCATTTGGTTTTGCATGATTGTTCATTTATTTTATTAAATATAACTATTAAGACAAATTGTCTTTATAGCAAAACACTTCAAAGATTAGGATGAAGGACGTGGATACCCCTGAAAGTACAGGTCTGATAAAATGATTTTAGAGCCATCATCTCTAAATGTCAATGGTTATACATTAAATATTCAAGCAAGTGAATTCATCTTTCATAAATGGATGTAATGATTAAACACCTTTACTTTTTCATTAGATTTTTAAAAAATACTTTTAAAGTATTTCCCCAGCAATAAGTTATTTGTCATTCTACTTTAACACAAGGATAACTAACAGCAACAGAGGTTTTTAAATTCAATTCCTTTCAATTTTTTCCAGGAAAATCAACAACTGGTGAAGGGTATTTACTTTTTTTTATATTCTTTCAAACTTGATATACTGTGAAATCACAAATTTTTGTGTGGATTTAAATTTTGTTGTTTTCGAGGTATGAAGAGACCCAGGAACTCATGTCCACCATGGAATGTAAAATGCATTATACATAACTACTCAACAATTCTTTAACCACGAATTTAAATCCCCACAAAGCAATTTTTACGAGTTTTTACTCAAACCAGGAAAATTGGACCCCACGAAAACATGTGATTTTACTGTACGTTTTATGATTGCAATTTACCTATCAATTTTCCTAAAACTTTCTTACAGTACCTTTTATAATTGCAATCGACATCCTTATTTATATTCTTAAAGTTCGCATCATAATTATATTTTTTGTTTCATACTAGAGACAGATCCGATTATGCAGAACTAGGAGTTCTAGATAAAGCAAACACATACGAGGAGTTTTCTCATTATACAGAGGCTGTTGATAAAAGTATAAGATTATTTTCTGAAGTAGAGTTGCCCGAAGTTGGAATTACAAAGTGACATGGACAGCAAGCACACTTCTATGTTTTTCAACATACTGCAACCGTGCATGCATATTTGAGTTAGTTTATTACGCATTTTTAAATGCTGATCTTATCTTGAGGTTTTAAATTCAAAAAAGACTTAAGCATAGACAATTATAAATTATACTTCATAGAATGAACCGCAAAATTTCTTTATCAGAAGCATGTTTGAAGTTGACCCCACCAAAATGAATTAATTTTTTTCTTTTATCTTACAGTGTTCACTGTTCGATAATAATTGCACATGTTTTACGACAAATAAAATGGTCTTGTTAAAATAGTGATTTATAACTTCATAAGTATGTGCAGGAAAAATTGTTTGAAGTTGACCCCACCAAAAAGAATTAAAAAAAAAACAATTGATCTTAACTTTTTATTTGTCATACGGCGGGTGTAAACGGTCGAAATGGGAAGATCACCCCTGTCCTCCTATCACCTGAATCCATTTATCATATGTTTAAGAGGTCCCTATTTTCTGCTCCTTATTCTATTGTTTGTTTGTACAAAAAAGTACTCTGACGTTGCCATCAAAAAGATGCTTGTTTTTTTTATTGACAATATCTATGTGGTTTTTGGAGACCAGGTATTCCAACAATCTATTGGAGTTCTCATTTGTACCAATTGCTCCCTATTATAAGCAGAACTATTTTTGTATTCATATGAAGCAGAATATATCCAAAATATTATATGTGTAAAGAAAACACTTGCTGTGGCCTTCAACTTGTCGTATTGTCAAATAACAATAGATATTTCCATACTTACATCGATTTGATATATCCTGGTGAGATTGGGATAAAAGATACGACAGATTTTTACAAATCCGTTTCATATTTAGATATTTTTTGTAAAAGACGTTAATGGTAACTTAAAATCCATGCTCTTTGATAAACGTGATGACAGTAACATCAATCTTCAATATCTATTTCTTAAGCAGCAATATACATTGATCACCTTCATACGGAATTTATATCCCTCAGTTGATTGATACGCATAGGTTTTATCTACCTTTATACAATTCTAAAAAGAATTGATTGATTGTATATTATTTACCGTCCCTCTCGAGAATACTTATGTGGAGACGTCACCGTATGCCGGTGAAGGGCTTCAAATTTTGACCTTTACTCGGCACTCAGGGCCATTGAGCAGTGAGGGATCTTTATCGTGCCTACCGCTGACACGGGGCCTCGGTTTTTAAGGTCTCATCCGAAGGACCCGCAACTTTCACTTCAAAGCGAAGGAACAGTTGCTACCAATTTTTACGACTAGGTCAGTCGCGGCCGAGATACGAACTCACGACCTCCCAATCACGGAGCGAGCGCTCTACCGACTGAGCTACTATGAACGGTTTCTAAAAAGGAGGTAAGTTATTGACAAACAAACAAATTGATGAAACAAGAATATCATCAGTCTCGTTTGAAATTATCATTTCGTAGGTTCTATAGTCCATTCAATGACCTTGTAAGCAAATACAATTTATCATGGGGTCGAATGCTGACTGACGTTTTTCATACGAATTCTTATTTATTTATTTACACACCGTGTTGACGACGGATTTTTTTCCGTTATTTCCCCGATCACGACAAGGAGCACACGGCGGGTGTGAGTAGTCTGCAGGAAATACCGAATTTGGAATAAATAAAAGAATGATCCATACAGCTGTTTTGGAGTATATTCGGTTACAACAGGACCAAACTGAAAATATAATCTACAATGAGTGACTTGAAAGAGACATTCAATAACATAATGCCCATTCATAATATTAATTGAGAACAAAATGTGCCCTGATGTGTGGTTGTAAGGCTACTGGATACTTTTCTCATATCTATTTAACTTTGTTTACAATGATCAAGATAAGGAGATCGTTTGATAATTAAACAGGGAGTATTTCGTAAGTTTTATGGTCGATACAATGACCTTGTCATCAAATACAACTTATTATTAAGTCAAATGCTGACTAATGTTTTTCATACTTATTGTTAGTCCATCATTCATACACTGAATTGACGTCGGATTTTTTCGTTATATCCCGATCATGACAAGGAGCACACTGCGGGTGTGACCGGCCGGCAGGTAATACTTACTCCTCCATGGCACCTGATCCCACCTCCGATGTTTTGGAGGTCCTTGTTTGCTCTGATCCTTTTTTCTATTGTTTTATGGACTTTTGATTTTGATTACTGTTCGTTATCTCTATGTGTTTCGTGTAATAAACATTTTAAAAAAGAGAATCATACATGTATTTAAGGACAGACGATACATTCCTTTAAAATATATATAATTTTTCCAAGATCTTGTCCTAGAAGTATTGCTTCTTTTTTCAAGTTAACTCTTAAAAATTGACTTACCTTACCAGGCATTTGTGCAAGATACCAGATGATGGTTTTGCCTATGTATTCTTTTTCGGAAAAATATTAAATTGCAAAAGTAAAAAAAAAACTGTAAATTTTTAAAAGACAATTAGAAGATTAAAAACTAAAGGTAATTATATTATTTGCAAGCATGGGTTACACTACGTGGTACAATTAGCTGTGTGGAAGTTTAAAGTTCATCTTTAATTTCAACCTTTTTATATGACAAAATACAGCTTATTTAGAAAACATAATATAGTCTTTGTATTAATACACACTAAAGTCTTTTCATTGGTGTTTAGGTACATGTAGAGTCAAACAAAAATACAAGGTTTTAGTGAGCCACCACCAGCCAGTATTATATGTTAAATTCAACTTAAAGGAAAGCTCATTCAAAAATATATTTTCTCATCGGAGTTTTCCGTCGTTTTCACGACCATTCGCCTACTAACATCTTATTTTAAGAAAATACAGGCTACTGACAAACAAGATGAAGAGAGAACGTATAATTGATTGCAAAAACATTCTTAAGCGTTGAACGACTAATGTCTTTTATACTGTATTGATGACGGCTGAAAATGTTTCAAAGAAAATTAACTTTTCTGTTCATCAAACATTTGGAGTGGAACCTCGGAACTTCGAGCTTTCCGTCTTTCAGTAGAGTATTTTATTCCACGGTTTTTGCAATATAAAGGAAACAGTGCATTTGGTATTCAATCTTAAATAAACAACAATTACAATGCGGACCTATAGCTAATATCAAGTTACACGGAAAAGTGGGTATCCCTTGTCAACCAGTTACACCCATTTGTCCCTGTAATGATAAATTCCGTTGAAAACCTATCATTTAGTTACAAGTGCTTTATAAATGTACTATGCTTATACATGCAAATAAACCAACTAGGAAGTTGTAAGAGACCGTAGCATTTAAAACGCTTAGTTTTATTGGAATGACAATGAACCTATAAACTTGTTCTTTTTCATGATAAGGACACTGCCGAAAAATGTATGATGTATGCATGATAAGGTAAGTTTTATTTAAATCACACCAATTTAAGATTTTTTTATTAATTAAATGGAAGGAATCCACCTCCCATTCATATATCCGGTAAAGCAATATTTGTTTTGTCGAGATTGATGACTACCTCTCTCGTGTAATAAACCTAAGGTGTATTGTCGGTCTATTTTAGTACATTTCCTATCAATGTTACATATAAATAATGTTTCCGTTTAAGTTGGTCTTATCTAGTCACCATATAATTAAAATGAATATTGACACTAAATTTATTAGTTTATTAATTTTGTCGTTCCCTTTTAGTCTTATCAACATCAACTTAAGACTAAGGTGTTTGGTTATAGAACTATCATTTCAATGTTTCCTAAACAAACAAAACAGAACAAAAATTTACTCTCTCTTCACTTCCCAGTGGAAAAAAATCATTTTTAAGCGCCTGTTTTATGCAATGTTTATTTTTTTCCACATTAAATAATGCGACGTAGTTTTTTGTTATTCTATGAGCCAGTGACCTTTAATCCTACCACCTACATATATCAAATTACTTTCCCGTACAGGTTGGACTGCAGCATTTGTTTTCTTTTACTGTGTAAATAATTCAATTATGGACTTTTGAGTTTTACTTGTGTTCGTTATCTCCATATATTTGAAAATTTATTTTGAATAGGAAAGAAGAGAGATAGACATGGTAATCGGCATTATCCTGATATGTCTGTGAGTTGTACAAAATCTTATGGTAAGGATTTCAAAAAGTTAAATAACAGTACTATTTCAAAGGTAACTGCGGAAAATCCCTGCCCGTTGGTCTAGTGGATTCTAATGCTGCTTTTTCAAAATGTTTTATGACAAAAAGTGCACCTTCTAAAAAGCACAGACTTACCTCCTAAATGTCAATAAGAAGTCGTACACTGTATTAAGGTACAGACAGTAACTTCAAAGGGTAGATGAAGTTCAAGGATAACTATGTCGAAAACCATGGAAAAACACAAAAGGCACAAATCCAAGCTGTATACGTGCAAAATATCAAATTCAAATATTATAGTTCTGGAGATATAATGTGAGACAAACGGACGGACAAACAGACAGACTGACACCGGATAAAGTGATCCTTAAGTGTTCAGCAGGCGATACACAAAATCGAAAAAGTTCGTGAATGTTGACGTATACAAAATATCTATTTTCTTTTGATCAAATAAAAAGGTATGTCACTGTTTAAATATTTTTAGTAACGTAACTTCGTATACCGGGCTGATCATTTTTGTTAAAAGTCACGTATTCCCTTGTTTATATATTCAACATGGAGATGTAATAATGCGCAGTTTCGGTCACTAATTGACAATGTACCAGGTATTTTCCTGACGAGTTGACAAAAGTTTCAGACGAGTTACCATAAGCTTTACAAGTCAACATAAAGATCCGGGAAAATGAATAAACTATTATTTCATAAATTCCTTTTATATTCTAAGGTTTACTGAAATGCCGTAAAAATGAAATACTGTGTTCCTGGTCAAGATAATACCCTCTGACAAGCAGTGGCAGAGAGAATCCTACAATTTTATCTCAATCAAAATTATAGTCTGGGTGTTGTAAAATCCTTATGTATACCAAAGAACCTACGCCAAGAATTTCTTACTTATAATATAATAATATTAACCGAATATTTTTTCCTTAAACACACGTTAAGATCGCTTTTAGGGTTTAAGTTCCTTATGTGTTTTGGCGCTCTTATTAAAAGAGTTAAAAAAACATTGATTGCAGTCGTGCTAGAGGATAGATTCTTTTAAGATGCCAAATCATTCCCAAAGCAGACAGAGATATATGATGAAACAATGGAAACAGCAATGAAATGTTAAATAAATGATTGTCTTACCTTTATTCGAACGACACCAGCAGAGGTACAATGAAATATTTAGAGATAGCGAACATTATTCACGCTCAAAAATCCATAAACCAATACAAAAAAGAACCGGAGCAAACACGGACCTCCAAAACTTTTTATGGGATCAGGTGCCATGGAGGAGTTAGCAAACCCTGCAGACCGGTCACACCCTCTGTTTATCCATTGTCATGATAACGGTAAATTTCGTAGTCAATTCAGTGTGTAAATTAGTATGTAATACGTCAGTCATTATTTGACTCAATGATAAATTCTAGATGCTGACAAGATCATTGAACTTAGGTATTGATGACTATAATTTATCTCGTTTTAGTTATTGAATATACATGTACGTAGAGCATGCTCTTGCGTATCAAATCAACTGAAAGATGTGTACCGTGTATGCAACTGTCAACGATATCAAGATCCTGGACTTTAATTTTTTGTTAGAAATGGTTGTGTATAATGTTAGGAACTCGTGAGTCTGTTACAGTGGCTGGAACGTTATTGTTGACAACTTACACGAACGATCACGTTACACGAACGATTCCGCACGATTAACGCACGATTAAACCTGTTACACGAACGATCTTTCACGTTCACGATTCTACACGTTACACGATCTTGCACGATTGTTAACGCAAACGCACGTTTCTTCACTCAAAATAGTTCAAAATATTTAGGAATTAATATTTTCAAAACGAAATAAAGCTTAATACTTATTTAAGATTTCAAAGAATTATCAATATCATTTCATAGACTTTGAAAAAAAAAACGGAAATGAAATTTCTGTAACTAAATATATGCGAGACATAATATTTCAGATAAAAAATAATTATTTCTAAGGTAATTCTCCGATCAAAGAAAACGGATTTTGTTCGTTCTATTAGACGATATACATGTATGTGGGTCGTATAATTTGATTGAATTGGATATCATGATATGAAGAAAGGGGGATACGATTCAACAAAAATGGCAGCATTGAATGACTTATAATTACAAATTTTATCCTTATGTTTCCGATTATTCAATGTCTGGTAGACTTGCTAATTATTCAATTTTTTTCATTTGCAGAAATTTAAAATTAATGAGTTAAAAATAAGCTCAAGAGATAAACACAGATAATCAAAACTCCCGAAAATCATGCCGTGTCCATGTATATTTGTCGACTAACTACATGTAGCCATGTAAGCATTGATAATGTTTATTTCTTTGTAAAAAAAAAATATTTTCAATGAATTGATTTCTTGATTATCATGACCACAATTAGAAGTAAATAACTAGAGCAAAGCTCGTTGCAAAGCAACGAGTAGGTCTTCCGTCCTGTTTGACCGGATGTAGCTTTCATCTTTCACAAAAATGAGAAATAACGCCCCAAAACGCTTTGAATCCTCTAAAGCTATGTTAAGTAATGCAAAATAAGCCATTTTTGCTTCTTCCGGTTTAACCGGAAGTGACGACGACGGACGAAAAACTAAGTTTTATGCTCCCAGACACATATGTTACCCAAAAACTTGTCAAAAAGGGCAAAAATACGCGTTTTCCGACTACTTCCAGTTTGGCCGGAAGTGACGAAGCTGGACGTATTTTGACGACTTCATTAGATTAAGCTTGATATTTTCAACAACTTTGCTTCTTTGATGTATAACAAATTCTCAATACTTTTTGAGATATCTGGAAAAAACTTTTGGCCCCTCTGAATCCCTTAATTTAGGGGTCAGCCCTTTTTCCGACATATCATTTGAAAGATCTTCTAATTCTGCACAAATTATGTTCTATATATTTTAACAAAATATTTTTAGTTTAGAAGATAAAAAGAAAAATATGAGTAATTTTTGGTTCTTTAAGCGTTCTAATTTTTGACCCCTATATAGCGCCATTTTGAATACAGAAATCGAAAAACAAAAACCGATGTGCACAACTTCAATCCTTCAATTATCTAAAATCAGTAGAATTTCTGCTCCAGCTTTAGCCGTCTCTGAGCCTTTGTCTGGAAACGAAAGACTATAAATTTTCCTTTAAAGGGAAATAACTCAAAACCGGAAATGGCTTTTTGAAATTTTAGACATTATTCTGATAGAGTTTTTTAACGTCTATTACGTCTGAAAATTTGAGCGAAATCCGTTGAGAAATGAGCGAGATATGAGGCCTCAAAGTTGCGGTCTAGGAAGCAGAAGAAAAAAAAAGAACTAGAAAAGAAACTCGTTGCGAGCAACGAGAGGTCTTCCGTCCGATTCTGACCCCCC
>PRKT01000604.1:16261-39444 GCA_003671525.1 Saccostrea glomerata | reverse complement strand
CCCCCCCCCCCCCCCCCCCCCAGCAAAATCGAGCTGAAAAAGTGATAAAACTTTTTATGGAAACTAAGAGGAAAGAACCCGGATCGCCAGCATGAAAATCCAAAGCGCTTACTATTATGCTATTGGGACCACAGCTCTAAATCTACTTCTGAATATACTTCTGAAATAGTACATCTGTCTTAGAATAATGAAAGGCGGGTTACTATTCAAAATTTCAAAATTCAAAATTTAGCGCCAAACGCCACGCGTGAATCTACGCGCCTTTTCTTTGGAATGTCCCATTAAATAGGTGTGATAGCTTCAATGGAAATAAAAAAGAACGTTCTTATAGCTAAAATTTCAAGGTAAAGAAATTGTTTGTAACACATTTACAAATTCTATGACGTAAATAGATAAGTGACACTAAATCAATGAAACTGCTTTAATTTTTTACTTTTTTAAAGTTCCTGTTTATCCCCATACTGAATTATCTCGATTAGTTATACATTCATGAAAAGGTTGAAATGTTTCGCCGAAAAACATGTGTCACCCTAAGACGTTAAATGAATCAGATACCATTTATGTTCAATAACTTAAATCATATCTTTGAGACAAGAATATTAATATAAACTCAATTCTTCAAAAAAATCTTTTTCCTATGTTTGTTTTTCCTATTACATGTAGTTTAATGTGACTCAAGTGTGCATGAGCAAAACTGTGGATACGTTTAATACTTACTATATATACATCGATATTGTTTCTTAAAACTATTATTTGTAACTATGATTTAAGATCTGTTTTTCCGCAAAACAAATAATAGTAGGTATGTATTTCATTTGCACATTTAGTCTTTTCTTTTTCTACTTTGAGAACCAGCCGAAACCAATTATAGAAGACGTTTGAGACGACCATGGATTTAAATTTAGTTTGACACAGAATTGCAACGTAACTACATCGTGACAATCCCCGTATTCCTTTACATTTCATTTATCCTTATTTACTTTCGTTCAAGCAAACGCTTGGCTGCCTCTGAAAACCCCTATTGCGAAATGTCGGAGTTGACATAGAGAGCCGCCATATTGGGACCGCTTCAGATTTTTAAATGCTAATATCTAGAGTTTGGATTTATCAATGTTCAAACAAATTATATATTAAGCATTTTAAGAACGCTCTCTATTAACATTCCAAAAATAAATGAAAAATATTGAAAAACAAAAAAGTTACAAAATACGGACTTTTTAAATTGGCTTCCGCTAGCGACCGGAAATACTAACGACACACGAAAAGGTGATTTCACATATCTAAAAGTCATCATCTATCATCTCTAACAGGTCTCTAGTTAATATCTTAGACCATTTTCGTAAAAAAGGGGGGACAAAAATCCATTTTAAAATCAGAAAACTGTCAATAACTTGGAACCAAAGGTGAGTATTCCAAATTTTCCTTCTGATGAACAAAGTTCATATAATGACGCATGATTCCTGAAAGTTTCACTGAAAACAACCGAATAGTTTTCGAGAAATCGCCTGCACAAAATTTTGGGGAAAAAAAAAATAATAATAATAATAAGAAACAGTAGAATCACTAGAAGGTCTTCCGCTGAAGACGGAAGACCTTAATAATAATCTTTACCAACAGAATCAGTAGAAGGTCTTCCGTTGGAAACGGAAGACCTTAATAATTAAATCAGATTTCTCATAAAGGCGTAAGAGAACTAAGTACGTTTTATCACAATATTGATCGCGCTATTTGACGAGAACTTAATATTGTACGACTTACTATATTGCTTGTTTACGAGCGATAATTAGTTCGTTCCGCATTCTATTATGTAAATTGCGCTTTTTCATTTTATTTTGATTTTATTTAATAAATTAAGAAAAACAAACAAGGGAAATGCTTATTTTAGAAATAACATTCCAATAAAAACTTACAAAACGAAATTTACACGATTCTTAACGCACGATCTCGCACGATTAAAAACGCACACGATTGAGTCTCTTTCACGTTAAACGAACGATCACTCACGATACACGAACGATTCTACACGATTGGTCTGTCAACAATAACGTTCCAGCCACTGTAGCTAAATGATTTTGGTAAAATATATTGCAATTTCAAATTTTCCAAAAGGTCCACGTCTGGTTTACACCACTTCTAGTACATATTGTTGCACAGTACTCTTGAAGGTTCTCCTTCAGTACTGTTTATATCTAGGTGAGGAGTAGAGAAAGAAGCTTGGTTGAACATTTACTGGAACCCGCTATGTATAATTGTAAGGATTTTCATGAAGTTTTGGTATCCAAAATAGATATGCTAACTGTGGAATACTAAAAATAATCAAAGTTGATATATGATCTTGAAGAATTCCTTAGAAAGGGAATTGTGAGAATAAGTTTGATTACCTTTTGTAGAATCCAAGTTTTTCCAAAAAAAAAGCAATTTTTATACAAACGAAGACAATAAAATGTTGTTACCTGTTTTGGCAGCAGGGACCAGTACGTACTGATCATGTAATCTATCAAATTCTTCTTTTACACGCCTGGATGATTAAATACAGAAGGATAGATGATTTTTCATAATGCCCCTTAAAGGCAGAATTTTTTTACAGGGTGGTGAATTCCAGGTGAGGGAAGGGCTTATTTTGTACTGATGTGAATGACTCGGGGGCTAGCAGTCTACCCGTTGTCCTTTGTCTGCTAATCTCTATACACAGGGTTTACAGGAAGCGATTTTACACACAGTGGAATACCCCACATGTCAAACTTTACGTGTGTTCGGGATTTTGAGATAGTTTTAAATTAGAAGTACCAGTAAGTAAATGTCAATCAAGTCCAAGCATCCAGTGATCGACCTTCATGCACTTGATTGACAGCTCTACCCAGCAGGTATTTTTGAAAGAGGTGCTTAGAATCTCTGCCTTTGATCTTTTAATGCACGATTGAAATATGGATCTGATATAAGCAATGTTCATAAACAGAAGGAGCAAATCATATCTTTTTCTCTCGTTAAATATACTAAGATATTATCGATTTTAGTGTATACATGTATATTCTTATGGGATACATGTACATTATTCAGAGATAACATAAATACCATTTGTATAAAAAAAAATGTCCAACAAGCGCCGAGATAGAATGTCTGGGGTTGGGGTGGGGTCCTGACCATATGTCAGTGACTTGTTGCAGTTCCTTCAAGAAAAAAAACACGAATTTTATCTCTCTTGTTCTTTATCCCTCTCTCTCTCTCTCGCACTACAAGAAAGCGTTGCACTCCTATGTTATAATTTCGAATAGATAACTCACTCCTGCATGTATCATAATTATGTTAATTCAAAGATTTCTTCCATAAAATCCATTTTTGATTAAGTAATAAAAAATAAGGAAAACAGTACCTTATCGTATTATATTCTCATAAATTTCATAAATTCTTGTTATACAATGAGGTATAATGCTTAAAAGAATGTCATTTACGACAGAAAACTTAGCATTAAATAAACCAGCATGGCAGCAGAGTAACTGGCCTGACAGGTCAATAGACTGGGGAGCTGCGAAGGCGATAGACGGACAGTACACAGACCGTTCAGCCGGAGGAGAACAGTGTACACAATCAGGACCAAGTCAATTAACGGCAGAGTGGAGAGTAGATCTACAGAGCGTGGTCAGCATCAGTTACATCAACATTTTCTACAGAACGGATAATACACCTAGTAGGTACATATAGTATAAACATTATATATGGGGGGTGTGTGTGTTAAGTCCTTTTCATGTACATGTAACACATCAACCCTTTCTAACTAAATCCTAGATTTGCACAGTGTAGCTTAGTTGCCTGAAAAGAATAAAATTCATTAATACATATTGTAAACCATGAGAAGCGAAACCATTAGAACTTTAATCATGATTGTTTCATTCCTGGTGCCTCTACGATCTTTATTTTCCTCTGAGGTACATCACTTGTTTGTTTCAAGGTCCTGGTGCTTTCTACGGTCGCTTTGCTGGATTTTTTGTGTACGTTTCTAATACCACAAGAAGGCAGGATGGCCATCTTTGTTTCCATGAGTTACAACAAGTAGACAGAACACCGACAGAGAACCAGACAATAAACTGCCCTGTACATGGACGTTATGTTATATACTACAACGAGAGGAGACCGGGTGTTACATATCCAAGTCACTATTCTACATATGCATATAACGAACTATGTGAATTGGAAGTCATTGGTGAGCACTGTTTAGGCTACTTTTATGTCAATTTTTATCGTATATTAAACATATATTAAAATAATATATATAAAATACATGGTTACTGTCTTGAAATATAAGCGATATTTGGGCGAGGGTAAGAAAACGTGATAGAGGGCGAGGCTTGCCGAGCCCTCTTACGTTTTCGACCCGAGCCCAAATATCGCTTATATTTCAAGACAGTTATCATGTATTTTGTTTATCCTGCAACATATTCTTTACATTTGAACGTCCAAAACTAGCTATTTTCGACAGATTTAGGCACATCTCTGCAGTTGAAACTATGACACCATGGCGTAAACATTGCAATATACATGACGTCACAATGTTTTTAGAACGTCGGAATACATGCACGAGGCTTTATTAGGGCAGTGACCGGATAAAGCTTTGGTTTATTAGGTTACCTTTATTAGGTCAATGTAAGGGGTAGTTGCAGGATAAATAGCAATACATGTACCGGTATATCAAATGGATCGCTGTATTTTCTAGCAGTATATAGATCTATATTCTCCTCAGGATGTTTTGATCCACGGTTCTTTGGAGAAAACTGTGATCAGCCATGTTCAGAGAATTGTCAGGAACTGAGATGTAACATTACTACAGGAGAATGTCTGGGCTGTGTACCGGGGTATCAAGGGCCTATGTGTAATCAAGGTCAGCGAATAAGCATATTAATCTATTACTCTCACAGTGTAAATGGGATAAAAAGGCCCCGTTTGTTCTTGTAAGACTTGTTTGAACAATGCCAATTTATGCCGTTGGAATGTTTTAACTTTAATTTAAACGAAATAGGGTATATTGCTGTATCGAAAACAAAAGTGTGCATTTTCCAAAAAAAAATAATTTTTGCACACTCTCCATTAACAAACTAAAACTTTTCAAACGGAATTATTAAATGTTACGTTAAAATTTACAACTGTCAGCAAAAACATTTTGTTGCCTGGCAAAATATTTATAAGTTAATTAAACTAGACAGTAATCACTTTTATTAGTGAGAAAAGCACGTATTTTATTGAAGATACTAAATTTGTACGAAAAAAAAATCATCATAATTTTTACATTATTCAGCAATCCAATACCACACACTCATCGTCTGTATTGAATTTTGATAATGTGATGATCTTTTGAAAACCTTTACAAACCTTTCGAATTATTAGTGTATTAAATATGCATTATTTTTACATGTATGAAATGAAAATCCTGCTCTCATTTTTGGTTGTTTTATTGATCCTTTCAGTATGTGACAATCAGAGGTACGGTCTGGAGTGTTCCTTTATATGTGGTAACTGTATTGACGGGGTGACATGTAACCATGTCAACGGAACGTGCCTGAACGGATGTGACGTAGGAGTGGAGGGAGAAAAATGTCAGGCTGGTAAGGCTTGTCATTGATTTTATACTAAAATGATTTTTTTCTAATTGTTTTTCATTAGTTGTAAATAAATACAAAGAACAAAGTGCGGTATTGGCCAAAAAATGCCGCGTTTCATATCTGCTAGGTTCAAAACATTTTTAAAAGCCTGATATTTTTAATTAAATGGTATATAATTTATAGATATGACTCAAATGTATGTATTGAAAAAATAACGCTCAATACTGTACCTTTTATAGCAGAACGTCGAGATTTTAGAATAATTTTTAGACGCGACGTCATTATTTAAACATTCTTTGTGCCGCGGGCCTATTTTGGGCCTATCTTCAAAAACTACCTTAAAAATTAAATAAAGAAAATTATTTAGCCTATCTTAAAAATGGATTAATTTACCATTACTCATAAAAACTTAATATTTTGATCGTGAAAAAACTAGTAATGTAATATCATTTTGTAATTTCTGAAAATATTTTTTAATCTTTAATCGGCATGATATATTGTAAAGTTTATTATTGTAACATCATTTAACATTAAACCACGAAGGGCTTTTTAATGGACTGTAAAAAGTTTTAAAGTTTCATCCTCAGGAGTACAACAAAGTCAAAGAGTTTATTTCATACATGACACATTATTAAAAAAATCCACAAAGATACAAGGAACTTTACGTATATAAACCCCTCAATTTTGGAAAAAATGTAGTCAGTGCATTACATCGCCAATTGCCGGAAAAAGACTGCTATGTCCATTGATCAATATTATTATCATAATGGCTCTTTTTTCTGCAAGAAAGGACTTTGACAAAGAACCTCTGCATACATGTTTATATCTATGTTCCCATAGAATTCTATCATTCTGTGTGTTTATAAGACCAACAGAGATTTAATTGCGAACAGGGGAGGAGAGAGCCCAGGGGTAAGAATTTTTTCGCTTGCTTCTCCTGTTAGATTATATCTCACTATTAAATTCATGAAAGAAATATGGCAGGTATTTACAACCAGAGAGCAGGCAAGATATCTTGTTTGTCGAAATTGAGGCAAGTACTCCTACCCGTCACCCCAACAGGCAAATTCCTCTTATATCTTGATTTCCTCGAGATTTCCACGTTACTTAAACTAGTTATATATATGAATTATTTATTTTATTTTCTAGCAACTATGCAAATCGTGTGCTTATTCATTTGAATTTACCCAATATATCGTTCAGAAATAAGGTAAAAAGTTGTATTAAGCATTTGAGAAAAATTAATATTCGCTCCTCATACAAAATTAACGTAATTAGAATCTGCCGGAAAATCAAGGGTCGTACAATGTTGGATCTGTTTACTTGTACCCCGTGAATTCTAAAATGGCACGTGCATACAATGTAGGGCTTACAATTATAATGGAATATTAAGTAAAATCAATTCTGAGAATCAAAATATCTTAACTCTCCGGTGAATTAATAATACTTTAACCCATTAGTCTGCATTCAGACGAATTTAACATGATTAAATACAAATACTAGTTGACGTTTTGTGTATCGGGGTGCAGGAAAGGAAAATCCACCAAATCAGACGTCATCGCGGCAAAATGTCAAACATAATACCTTTCTGTAGTTCAAATTACAATTTCCACTTCAAATGGCATAAATTTTATATGTCATACGTGCATTCTAACGTTGAGTTTACACTGATTTTTTTTTAAAGCCATGGAGAAACGAGAAATGATAGCATGTATCAACAAACATGTAGGGTAGAACCTTCGCGTCAGCCCCTCGTGAATGTCGCAGAGATCCCGTTTCTTCTTCATCAAATGATTATATTCATCACCTAACTAAATTTTTGTCAGCAAAGTTGCTTTTTAATTTCAAGCCCCAATTTTGGTTTTGTTTTTCCTTTTGGTCGACTTTGTCAATGTAGCAAACGTACCGGGCTTCCCTCTCTTACCATGCTGTTTTGTTTACGAAAATTATGCGCATGCTCGATAGCATGGAATGTGGAACCTCGAACACGTTGCCATGTATATATATTTATGGACCATTAATAATAATTATTAATTTTAATGAAATAATCAGAATTATTTACTTATAAAATTTGTAATTTTCTGAAAGTGTATATGCATTTATGAGTATGAAATAAAAAATTCTGAATCCTATAGGAAAATTTTAACAAGTCTGTTTTTGAAGAGATGCGCCGTATAGTCACTTTAAGTTTCATAACGGCTACACAGCGCCGATTCTTTATTACCCGTCGTCATTCTTTCCTCCCGTTTGAGATAAACAGCGTCCAGGAATGAGTATTTATAACTTACAACCAAATGTATAGCACTACATGTATCAGTATTTTTAATAAATGGTATGTATTTTTCTTTAAATTTATTTATATTTATATTTTGTCGGGGGCAGCTCTGAAGTCGTGTAAGGTACACGAAGTTGAAAAGACAAATATGTCAATATATAAATCATTCTCTAAACAATAGTATGGAAAAACAAGATGTGTTTGTGAAACACAATGCGCCCGGCGGCAACAAAAATCTAAAAAGCTATTTTAAGCATACTGTATTGCATAGGTCACAGTCAAGGTCACCAGGTCATTGACCTTGAAGTCATTGGAAAGAACTTGATTAGTGGATTATGCACACCAAATATGAAGTCTCTATCTTTTATGGTTCAAAAGTTATGGTGAAAGTTACTAAAAAGCTATTTTTAGCATATAGGTCACTGTTAAGGTCACCAGGTCATTGACCGTGGTGTCATTTGAAAGAACTTTATTTGTGTAGTATGCATACTAAATATGAAGTCTCTATCTTTTATGGTTCAAAAGTTATGGCGAAGGTTAAAGTTTGCAGACAGAAAAGCTATTTTTAGCATATAGGTCACATTCAAGGTACACGGTCATTAATATTAGTGTCAATTGTAAATTGTAAAATGTAAATTAGTGTCAATTGTAAGCATCTCATTAGTGAAGTATGCATACCAAATATGAAGTTTCTACCTTTCATGGTTCAAAAGTTATGGCGAAGGTTAAAGTTTGAGGACAAACAAACAAACAAACAAACAAACAAACAGACGGACAGGACAAAAACAATATACGCCTCGGATCTATCGATTCGGTCGCATAAAAATATTTCACGTGTTTAGGAGGACTAGATTTTTGTCTACACAATGAACATAAAAGGGAGGGGGATCCTCGAGCTCCCTCTTAGGGCCATTATTTACAAATAAAGAATAAATCTTAATATATTGAGGCAAATGAATAAGGAATATGCGCTATAAATGTTAGTTTATAAAATGGGCATATAAAAATTTGTGATATTTATTTATCCGGGGAATATACCAAATTTACACATAAAACCACGCCGCCCTCGCATTTATTATCTTTTAACGAATTTATCAATGCATTTTTGTTGTAAAGCTTCCCTGAGTGCATAATTCAGTTGTGTTGCTTTTTTTTAATTCCGTGTAAATACTTATAAGAGGCTTTTGTATACATTTATATAAACATTTTTTACACGTAAGTCGGTTGGTCCGTCACAAGCCTACCCTCATCAAATGGTTTTTACCACTTTTAGAGTGTTTCGAATACCTTAACTTTAGAAAGTAGATGTTGGTTTTCTGCTTGCACTCCAATTAAGCATTTAGGATTAAGTTATTGTGTTTCCAGTATATGTATTCAACTACATGGATATTATTGTCCCCGGCTTTCGCGAAAGCGAGGGGACATTAAATCTTATTCGTCTGTCCGTCGGACAGTCGGTTTGTCTTTCATGCAGTTTGTCTGTTCGTCACAAAATCTTTAATCTTACACATGACTTTTGAATGAAGACATAAGGCTTTTATATTTAATCTATGTATCGCTTGTGACAAGACTATTGCAAACACTGTGGTTTTTGATCTTGTGACCTTGTCTTGATGTTTGGTCTAATTTTCAAAAAATGAAGATTTTCCTTAAAAATTTGGATTCAAAAGAGATAGGGCTTTTATATTTTATACAAAATGCCATAAAAATGACATTTTACTCGCAAAGAAACAGAAAGCGGTGGCCACAATTCTTTGACTTTATGATTGCTTGTCGGCCATCTTTAAAATAATGTTTGCTTGCTCCTTCCCGACTCAGTGTAATATTATCGGGTCGATAGGTAGGTTGAAAAATCTTTTTTTCTGAATATTTAACTAAATAGGTTAAAGGTCATACGAAACAATGTCCTGCGTATTTTGGGTTGTATACGGGAATGAGTTCATCTGAGCAACATTAATCAGCCTGAAATAACATTTTGCATTTTTTACGCAAGTTGGGGGCAGCAGAGTTGATCAAAGATACTGGACTGCGAAGATGAACTTCAACTAGCGCGGCTTATCTCCCTTTGCTTATGACGTCAATAAGACCCACTCGCTACATTCAGTGCTAATATTTATATAGCCGATCATGTCTTATGCAGCGTAATTTTGAAGAAATAGCATTGTCTTGACTAAAATTTTCCATGAATATATGATTTTCAAACCTGATATTGTTCGTCTTTTAACATCCAGTTGCATGTTTGCAAGATTTTAGCATGTTTTTTCCGTGTAATTCATTGTCATTCTTCTACATTCTAATATAATGAGAGAGGGAGAAAAAACGATGGCGAAAGAGAGCAGAACTTCTGTGCTCGAGTAATATCCAAATATAGAGGCTGTCAAATACCATTACAGTTGAATAAATTTCTAACACAAAAATATGATTTGTTAGATTTTTCAAGAACGATCAGAATATGAGCACTATCGATTATCGATCGGTAGCACGCGCTTATAAGTAAAGCTGGATTCGATTGACAGCGGTGTGTGAAAGTGAAACTACACCTAAGGATAAATGATGTCATTTATTAACTGTTTATGCAAATGAAATTATTCTATGATATCGCTGCCTCGCCTTCTGCTCTCTCAGTTATTCCATACTCTTTCTTTGGCTTTCCCTTTCTCATTGACTCTTTCTCATCCCGTATTTTTTTTTTTTACCAAAGTCGGTACATTTACACATAACACCTTTTTAAATATCGTAATAATTTTAAAAAGTTAGCCTCGGACTTTAAACGCAATTCTATCTATATATGTAATCCTAAGTTTCTGTTTGTATTTACAAATCAAATCTTCTAAATTTGTATCAGTTCATTTTAACAAAGATTAAATCCTGCGAAAAAAAATGTTTAACTGTAAAAAAATATTTGATTCTTAAAATTGCTTAGGTTCAGTCTCGCAAACAATGGGGGCATGGGTTTCTTTTCAACGGATCATCTTATGCACGCACTGTATGAATATTTTCAAACTGCAGTTATACTCAATTAAACTGTTATAGAAGTATCAGTACCGTAACATTATAGTACTTGTATATTCACGTGCATACTTGTAATGCTGGTAAGTTTTTAAAATCACGTTTCTTGTGACAGCAAAAGTACGATGATGTCGTCATAAACTTCCTATTTCTCTATATCATGAGTTCTCGTGTTTCAGATTGCAGAAGTGTGCATTCAAATATGCCGACCTTTTATAGATCAATGTTTATCCTAAACTTCAATATCCCCGTGTTTATTTAGGGAAAGGAGGGGGGGGGGACATCATGTATCATATACGTATAAACAAAAACAAGCAAGGAGATTGTTGTTTCTAAGGTATTAATTGAAAATACTCAGTAAGTAATCTTGGTTGGAGTGAAAAATCTTCATTTCATCAGGGTTTTCACCAGGATCATCTTACTATGAATAGCTCTCGTTTTCAGTTGCTGTGCCCAATTAACGAAAAGTTTAAATAGAGTAAACTGTTCTTTAGAATCAGATAGCTCATCTAAAAACATAATCACATTTATATCCACAAAGAAGACTAAAATTAACTCAATAAAATACAGTAAAATTACACTAGATCTAACGCGTTGTTTACATCAATGGGTCGTTGTGACGTCATGCAAACACAAAATCAAGAACGATAAGCGGGTAACAAATTTATCAAGTGGGCAAGTTTAGGCCCTTATCTTTCCGTAAAGCAAAAGCAAAAATTTTTTTACCAAACGTAATTTAACATTCTTTCATACCAATCTTTATGTTTAAAAAGTAAAATCCTAGTGTTATGAACTGTTTCGTATGAACTTTAAGATATGAGACATAAAAAGTAAAATAATGTGTCCCGTAATAATAAAAAAAAAAGGGAGTCGGGGCATTTTCAGTCGGTCGATTTTGAGTGACAACCAAACAATATTTATAAGATTGGCTACTTAATAAGCAACTATTTAATCCATTAAAAATTTTTTATACCATTTCTCATCTTTGGAGATGACACACTTTTTCCTCTCATTCAATGTTAAAAAATACAATATTTTTAGGGAATTGAAAAAGAAATGGAATATATAGCATCTCAAGGTGAATATATATTTTTTTTCCTATAAAATCTTTGATATGATTTTAATTTTTTAAGCTTTAAGGACAGATGATACAAACAAAAAATGGATGCCTGGATTTGTATATATTTTTACCTAATTTCATTGTAAATGATGCAATTGATAAATTTCTAAAATAATAAGAAATTGTTAACTTTCGGTGAGCTTCAAACCCTACCCTTTTGAAACCATCCTTATTATTCATTTCAAATATTTATCACTTTGTGCAACTTTGAATAAAAAATTAAAAAATACGCGGTGAAACGTATTCATTTTGTACATGAAAACATGACCTTTGTTGTTATTTTCAAAATTTTTGATGAAAGTCTGTTTGTATATTCTGTCTTTAAAAAGTATTAGCAAGTGAATGTTCAGTGTCATAACAAGATATATTTCAAATCAATTCACTTCTTTTGGTACAAGGATGTTTTAATTAAGTAAAATTTACACAGACATGTTACACATCAATATTGGAGGGATTTTTCTATGACAACATTTGCTACCAATGTAAACATAATGCACTTGAGGAAAAGTACGGAGATAACGAACAATATACGCAAGAGCATGTTCTACGCATGAACAATTTCTAAAACGAGGTAAATATTGACAAGCAAGTTGATGAAACAAGAAAATCAGCAGTCTCGTTTAAAGTCATCTTTCCGTTAGTTCTTGTCGTTACAATGACCTTGTCAGCTAATACAATTTACCATGAAGTCATACGCTGACTGACATTTTTCTTACTAATTGTTAGTTCTTTAGATAAACACGGGATTGACGACGTTATTTCTCGATCATGACAAGGAGCACAAGGCGTGTATGACCGGTCAGCAAGAGATGCTCACTCCTCCGTCGCACCTGATCCCACCTCTGATTTTTCAGAGGTCCGTGTTTGTTCTGCTCTTAATTTGTATTGTTTTATGGACTTTGAGATTGAATACTGGTTGTTATCTCCATATCCTTCATTCAAGCTTAAAAGTGTATTTAAAAAAAACATGAACCAGGAGCAGAGCAAAATTGCACCTCCGACACTTCAGGGATGGGATCAGGTGCCACGGAGGAGTTAATGTGATGTAGATACCTATAGTTATCTATTTTCTTTACACAGGTCCTAAACAGAGCACACTGACAGACTTCTGGGCAATGATATGGCAGGAGAACGTGTCACAAATCGTTATGCTGACCAACCTCAAAGAAGGAAACAAGGTACTAATGTTAATTCTGAAAGAAATTATCTTTGAGGCCTTTGAAACATGGTGTATTTATTGCAATTACAAACTGCAAAAAAGGGCATCAAAATATTAAAATGATATCTATTTTTCTTTGAACTTGTTTACTTTTTGCATTTACTTAATTAAAAAAAAATGTATCAAACTCTTCAATTGACATACAAGATTATTGCTATATTCAGGAGCCTAAATTATATATTCTCTCTATAAATAATACAGTAGGGTAGTTTTAAGCTGGATTTATATATTTAACCGCTTTTCTTGTCTTCAGACTAAATGTGTGCAATATTGGCCAGAACTGAACAAAGTTCTTTCCTCCGGGGAGTTTTCTATAAGTAATGAAAAAGAAAAGATCTACGCATTTTATGTAATCAGAAGATTAAAAGTCACTCATAAAAATGTAAGTCTTATCAAAACTATCCCAAAAAACAATTTGAAAGCTTAATTTAAGTGTATAACTATTTGTAAATTTAGCGCCTTGTCAGAAGAATTGTGATAATTTAAATGCATTTGTAATTTTAAGGGAATGTCTGAGAGAAAAGTTAAAGGCATGCTTTGATATTGTTTTACAAACAGCTAACACTTTTGACTTTCTTATATTTTTGTTTTTTTCCCAGTTAAAGAAGACAAGTTTTGTCACTCAGTACCACTACACGGCCTGGCCGGATCACGGCGTACCGGAACCGCTCTGTCTTGTAGTATTCCACGATCACGTGACAAGGACAAGGAATACACAAAATCATTGTCCAGTATTAGTTCACTGCAGGTATGGCTTTGTAGCATTGGACAATCTGGAATCTGCAAATTAAAATGAAGCTGGGTATTGTTTTGATTGGCTTCAATTGTATCATAATTGTTATCAAGATATATTTTACAAAAAAATGAATCTTGTTTGTAAAAAAAAAACGAAAAGTGTAGTTATTAGAGAAAAGTTATCACATCTCGTAGAATCGTAAAATAAGCATTTGATTTATATGTCATGAGTATGATTCCCATTGCGAGTCCTTTGTTGTTTTTTAGAGGACTATTAACATAGAGATCGAGTGTTTCAGTGAAAAAAGTCAATACCCTACTGAATGATTGGAATTGGTGAATGCACGAAATAATATGCGGCATTCCACTAAACCATCAATGATTGCAATTGGTTTCTCGACATAATATGTAGCATTCCACTACGCAGCACAGTTAAGGTATTAGGGGTGTAATGGTCAGTAATTCAAATATTGTCAAATACATCAGAATTATGAAGAAGTACATATAGTTATTCATTTTAGCAAGTCTGGTAAACTTTCAACCACAGAAAAAGTTTTTACAACATTATTTATGACTCTACCCTGTTCGACTTCATTTCCACTAATGGACAGATGGTTACCATAAGTTTTCTATATTTTAAGCTGGAATAATCAATCTTATTTTAAGTTTTTTTTACCTGATATGATATTCTATTATAATAATAAATTCATTTGAATCCCCATTTAATCACGTTAAAAAATTAAAACATCAAATGAGTCAACACTTGTTCACAAAGACGACATCTTGACAAATAGAATACTGACTAATATCATTCAAAAAAAAAACTGTGAGTGCAGAACCAAAAAAGTTTTATTGCTTTCAAAGTACATGTATATATGATTATAATAAAAGAAAAAAAAATTAATTCCATCCACACATTTCTGAATTATCCTTTGCTCTTCTAGGGTACCCCCTTTTGAAAAAAAAATCGATTTCAGCACTAAAAGCTCTTTGTCATCCCTAATAAGCATAATGATACTTCATGTTAACAATAATTTTATTTTAAAATACTTTTACTAAATAAGTAATAAAAATTTCAATCATTTGACCTAGATATATGACCTTGACCCTTAAAATCCTTAAATATTTGTAATCATGGTATTTCAACTAATGTCAACTACTACTGAGAAGGAAACTATATTTCAGCATGTTTACAATGTACATTTAAGTTCTTAGTCTGCTCATTTAACATCACCTGACCTCTAAAGATAATTTACTCACAAGGGTTAACAGCATAATATAATATGTGATATATCAAATACAATTTCATCTTTTCCTTTTTTTTGCTTTGATGTGCATTGGTACATAACAAGACACAAATAATAACATGAATTCATACTACATGTTCTACTTGTCAAAAAATTCACATAATTTTGGAATGACAGAATCTAATGTTCTTTTACAACTAGTGACCCGAGCTTGGCCGTGGCTGTTTTTGCTAACAAAAATATTTCGAAGTCCATCCTCACCCTCCCTCATATGAATTTTTCGAAGATTTGCAAGACACAAACCAGACCCTGCAACATTTTCTGCTGTTGCCATCTTCATCACACCGGCTGCAATTAATGGATTTAATGATCCAATGTTTTTGGTTTTCTCCCTGTTAAATGCCAACTGATTTTTCACTGCTACAGGTGAAAAGGAAAAGTCTGCGAGATATTTATCTGTTACTTTCTCATGCTTCATAAGCCAGCCTAGTGATCTTACATCCTCAAGGGCATTATGTACATCATATGTTGCAGCTAGCAGGCTTCTGACAAGATTTTCTTGTTTGTACGAACTTTCTCCAGGGAAAACCTTTTTCAACAAAGGTAGACTGTCAACAAATCCTATCACAACATCACATAATTCGGATACACGATTCACAGATGCAAGTGTTGTCATGAACACAGGGAAATCGAAATTTTTGCCATTGTGAGCAATCAGGATGACTTTCTTGTAGAATTTTACCAATCTAGAAACTTGGACAGAGCTGAGTCAATAGTTTCAGTCTCTACCTCCTTCCCATTTTCCATTAATACACTGGATGAAGACACAGTGATCCCACTAATTCTCTGGGCTTCTTGTGACTGTGGAATCTTTGGAAGCACATAGCAGTTGAACTCCCTCTGTGATTTAGGGGTCAAATCAGATGCTGCAATCTGTGTTATGTCTGGGATCCTTCCTCCACGAACTGAAAAAAAATCAAATTCAAATAATATCTAAAGATCATGCAAATAGCAACATGTTTATAAAATAAATATTTTATTATTTGATAATTTTCTTTCTAGAATTGGTTACTTACTTAGATCAGTTGTCTCCAAATCAAAGGTAACATATGCAATTCTGTCTTGAGGAGACCTGGGAACAGGTTTAAAATATCCCTTGGATACAGGACTAGGAATTTGTTCAATGTCAACATTATCCTCATGTCCAACACCTAAATAAATGTTGTGTAGCAATAATGTTAAAAATGCAAATAAATAACAATCTTTCTCTTCATTTTAAATATATAACATAATGAATTTACATGAAAATATTTTTATATCCTTTGAAAAACTAAATTTTAACATATGCCCTCAACATGTTTAATGTTCATAATAGCATAAAATATTAAAGCTGATATCTGACCAGATTGGTAAGAAACTCCCTCCAAAGCTTCCATAGCCCCTTTTGTAACTGCCCTCTCCTGCTTAAGCACAAGTCTCCTCCTTTTCTGGGATGGTAGCTTTGCTTTCTCCTGTACATAGCGTCGGTGCTTCAGCTGCTTCTCCACATATGCTTCTGTATATCTTCCGGGTGATATTCCAGCTTCTGTATGTGCCTATTAAATTCATCAGATTAATTAATGAACAGACTAATTTACAACTGCATAAAAAAAAGTTTTGCATAAAACAATGAATTATCTTATCAATATAAAAAAAAAGGAAAACTGAATTTTTTTTTTTTATTAAAAACTGATTTTATTTATTAAAATTGCAAATTAAATATGCATGTGCTTTTCAAGGTAGAAAACTTAATTTTCATGTTTATTTTTGCTTTTCTTAAATAAATTCAACTCACTCTAATAATCTGAACAACTAAGAGTTTTTCTTGGAATGGACTGTAATGTAAAAAACACCAGGCAACTCAAACCAACTGTAACCTGAAAATTTAAACAGAAACAAAGGAAATAAGAACACAAGAACTCGAACAAGAAAAAAACAAAAAACAAAAAAATAAAATGAATGAAAATACCTGGGAAATATACTTCCGACCCTCGTTGATGGAAGCTGATGTGGCCATCACTCGGAAATCCAAAGACTCAGAGTTTCCGTAGTGCAAGGACTTTGGAGCACGTAAAGTAACTTCCCGGTGGGCATGCTCACATTGCTGACTAAATCCTAGATCACAGTACTGATCAACATTTGAAATGACTGGTGCGAACAGTTTTTCAAGTTTTGTACGCAATTCAGCATCCTTCAAAGATGTTCTGTAGGGAAGGCTGCGATGATGATACACTTCGTTCGGATTGCGTTTGTAGCCACAAAAGTGGGGTTTACAGTGAGCACGTAGTTTGTATGCAGTATGAGACAGATCAAGTAATATTTTTCTTAACAAAATCTGTATTCTCTAATTAAATAAAATATTATTTACAGATATTCTATGGGTCAATAACTTGAATTTAATGTCTTCTTCACTATTTGATTAATATATTTTCTGTACATTACGCAATTAATTGACACTGCCGTAAATTTGTATGCAAGTACATCGGAGGGTAATGTGGGGTGTCTTAATAAATCGATCTAGTGCAAGGGCATACACTATATGGATCAAAGTAAGTTTTTACATTTCAACTATAGAACTATTAAGGTATCTGAGAAGTGCTGCGATCCTGATGAAATCTTAAAAACAATTTAATTATATCAATTTTTCATGCCGCTGACCAGCAAAAAAGATAACATTCGGTCAAACAAGTATAATTTTAATAATGAAATTGCAGAATTTAGACAGGATCGCAGCTTTTTTTAGAAACTACAATGTGTGTTGAAAATATTTATATACTAAACTTGGAAATTTAATTTGGTTATGCCCTTGCACTAGTGATATTTATATGTAACATCAATACCTCAAGTCAATGTGCTAAAATCACGTGACTAATCTAAATATAAAATATAATCGTCCTCAATATGTTGTTATTAATCATAATTACAATTATTCGATATAAATAATGTACTAAAAATAATCGCCATCCGGATTACGAATACATTTTTAAATACAAAATTTAGTCGATATTTCCATTGCGCACCTTAACTGTACTGCGTATACCATACGAACATTTCTAAAAACTTTAAGGAATATGAAGCAAACAAATAAACAACACTGTCAGTTTCTAAATTGGATTAACATTTATGACTTTAATATAAGGGAGTATGTTTTATTTGTAGCGCTTTATAAGGAGGTATGTTTTATTTGTAGCGCGGGGATAGGGCGGACTGGGACATACCTAGCTATAGACGCCCTGTATAAGACAGGTCAAACAGGGAGGAAAATCAACATCCCAGAATACGTTAAGAGAATGAGGGAAAACAGGATGAATATGGTCCAAACTTACGTATGTATTGTAAAAGTAATTGAATTACACGTGCTTTATTATCTCAACATTATAAAACTGAAAATGTTTGTACGTACTGAACGCAAATATATATGCATGCTTTTTCGACCTTCTATTATGTGTCCCATAAGATTTTTCATACCCATTTTAGTCCATTATTTATACAAAGAAGTGACGACGGACTTTCCTGTTATTTCCCGATCATGACAAGAAGCACACGGCGAGTGTGACCGGCCGGCAGGTGATGCTCACTCCTCCATGGCACTTTGTTCCGAGTTTTTTCTACTCCTATTTTGTATTTTTTATAGACTTTTGATCTTGAATAGTCTTTGTTATCTCCATGTGTCTCATGATTTGAAAAATCCTTGGAATAGTATAATTTGCTTAGTACGTGTTGTAAAATACAGATTGTCTGCTTTACTCTACTCAAGTATATTTCAATTTCTTGGAATGTCAAAAGATGAAGTGCATGTTGAATGTTATATTTGATTGTACCGTTATTTTTACTATATTTACTAAACCTTTTTGCAGGAACAATACATAACCATATTTCTGGCTCTCAATCACATGTTTAAGGCGTGTTCCTCTGTCCTTAAAAAATCAGAATTTATCAGGAGAGCAGAATCAATGACGAGTGATAAACCAGCCAATCAGAGTGATCTCAGGAGGGAGTTTCAGGTAATTTGACATATCAAAAAGAACTTGAAATGATACTTTCAGGAAATTCAAATATGAAGAAATGAAGGTATGACTGTTTTGGAATTAATTCTTTTAACTGTCAACACCCTAGTATATACATGAGATGAAAATTTGATTAAGAAAGTTCATATTTACAATAACCTGTTAATTTACAATTTCGACCCATGTCAAACGCTCAGGTTTTCCCCACATGTGTGTGTTGCTTAAAGAAATGCTCAAGTATATGATGGTACATGATTTGTATCTAGAACTTTAAAGTAATGCAAAATTCCATTTTTTATAGGAATTTTTAAATTTTTAAGCTGTATCAAATAAAACAAAAATTAAAAGATAAACCAAACTTTTCTTTAATTGTAGTCTCTTCTGAAAGTCAGGCCCACCTATACAGAAGAAGATTATAAATTTGCCATTCAGGCAGGGCATGGGAAAAGATCGTCTATTCTTCCACGTAGGTGACTTATTATACCCGCTCTGCGAGGGTTTTCCCCCTTAAGCATGACAGATTATTTAGATTATAACACGTGTTTACACGTGTCATATTGTGGGATTAAATTGTGTTTTTATCCAATGTTGACTTTTTTTTTACAGTTGATAAGTACAGTTTGTTCCTCTCTTCAAATGTACCGAAGCGTGGAGGATTTATAAACGCAGTTAGACTTTCTGTACGTATGTTTTGTGAAAGATTTTAAATTTATTTGATTCAATGTTGGCTCACACAGGCTATGTCAGCGGCCCGACCCATTTATCAGTTAGTAAATAATAAAATATTTTCAAATAAACCATTTCTGATTCATTAATTTATATTAGTGAAATATCGACTTTGTCATCTAGTCAAAGTTGTAAAATGTACACTTTACACGGAAAATTGTTATTGATAAACATATTCAAAGTTTATTTTGTTTCCAAAAATGTATCAATGTGAACAATCTTTACAATCTCTTATCTGCCTGCAAAAGACGACATTTTTTCTTGCCTTTTAGTCATATGTGAACAATAAAGCCTTCATTGTGACGCACTATCCTCCACCAGGAGACGCTGTAGATTTCCTGCGCCTGCTCACTGACCACGAATCTGATGTTGTCGTTTGTATGGATCCTTTAACTCAAGTAGAATCGGTACAGTAATAGCCTAGGGAATCCGTATTTTAAAAACGATATTCGGATTTATACATGAATTCGTATATTCTTAGATATTAGTATTTGTGACAATTGAGAGACTTTTTGTCATTGATTTTTTAAAATTTCTTTATAATATTGTTTTTGTAGTTGAAAAGAATAAAATTCATTCATTCTTTAGAAAGAAATAAAAAATTTATTATTAAGGTTGTGTTTCTAGAGCAAAAAGTGGATGCCAGGTACAGATGAATCTAAAATCGTGGCTCCATTTACCGTTCATTGTCAAAGGAAGAGTTCAGATGTCGATGGTGTAAAATGCTCTACTATTCAAATCTTTCAAGAAGAAGTGAGTCTAATATAATGATAATTTAGAAACTGAATTGCAACTGAAATACTTTAACTTCAAAGCAAAACAAAATCTCCTTGTCTTTTGGATGGGAATGTTATTTTATACTTTAGATTTCTTTTAAACTATATTATATTGATTTTAAAAAATAATATTTGAAAATGATTGAAACAACATTTATTGACTACTAGTATCCGTTTGTTAATTACAAGTAATGAAGGATTCATTGCCAAAACTATGCCATTTAAGCATAATGTTCTTTTAATACAGCAAAGTGATGAAGCATACACGGTTTCTGTTTCCGAACCAAAGTTCAGTTTGCTGTCAACGGATCATGGGGCATCACTTTTAGTAAAGCTTGTGACCATCGTAATGAACAATGAAAACCAGGGACCTATAACTGTCGTCAGCAGGTGATAGTTTTCAATGCTTTAGTCTGTTGGAAGTGAATATTGTTAACATACATCATTTACAACTGCAACACTTTATCTGAGATCAGAGTTCCTGTTTTTGGTTAATGAATCTGGCAATCTATTATGCGCGAATTCCTGTTTGTTTTTAAAGTAATAAGTATTGGATTTGTATAAAAACTAATATAATCTTCTTCATTACAGCGATGGCGCAGTCCTGTGTGGTATATTCTGTGCTGTTTACAATGTAGTACAGCAGTTATCTGTAGATGGTGAGGTGGACATATTCTCTGCTGTACGACAGCTTCAGATCAGACGTCCTGAGTTATGTTCCTCTTTTGTAAGTCTTAAATGTTTCTTCTTAATGGCCAATCAATCTTAATAATCTTTTTTAAGGTTCATCGATACTCTGATAAGGGAGATAATTCTAAATGATATAAATGTCTTTTACGTCTTCAAAGTATAGTGGTAAAAATGATACATCTTTTTGTCCCATTTCCCTGCAAACTATGCTATATCTGTTTGTATTTTGTATAGAAATTATACATTTACGTATACTCGTATTTTGGAAAGTAGTTCATTTATTTTGCTTTTCAGCAACATTTAATATGCATGAGCAGAGAGTGTTTGTAAATTTAAATGTCTGGTTAGCATAACTAAATAAAAAGATGGCGTTTCTTTCATGTCTTACAGGAGGAATACAGAATGATACATACAGCCGTGTTGGAGTACATCCGGTTACAACAGGACCAAGCACAAGAAAACATCTACTCTAATGAATGAAAATGATCTTAAAGAGACATTCGAGAGCAAAATGTTGATTAATAAGAACAAACTGTGCCCTTTTGTATGGGTGTAAAAATACTGGATACTTTTCTTCCTATTTATAACTCTATTTACGTTGATTAAGATAAAGGAGGTTGTTTAGAAAATTAAGCATGAAATGTGTTTTATACATTGTAAGAGAGCATCATACTGTATTTAAGTAAATTATTCTCACCTGTAGTAAAGCATAATAAATCTAAAGATTTTTTATCGAAGTTAATGTCTTGGGCCAATTTATATCGGAGGTATTTTTATTTCAGGACAGCAATAAATTAAGCTCACTTGAAATTTTTATAATGAAACTTGAGGTCATTAACTCCAGTTATGTGAAAGGGAATGAAACAGACTTTTTAGAAGAAGGATATATGTCGAATATAAAGTCATATGATATGATATATGGAGAAAACGTACAGTATTCAAGAATAAAAGTCCATAAAACAATACAAAACAGAAGAAAAGTAAACACGGACCTCCAAATTATCAGAGGTGGGATCAGGTGCCATGGAGGAGTGAGCATACCCTGCCTACCGGACACACCCGCCGTATGCTCCTTGCCATGATCGATAAACCCGTCGTCAATTCAGTGTATTAATAATGGAGCAGAATTAGTTCTTTTATTTGAACAGAAGAAAACACTTGCTACTGCCTTCATTTCGACATTAAGGTATATGGACGAGGTATTGTTAATTAACCATAGTTATTTCCATTTTTATGTCGTCACGATCTATCCGGTGAGCTTAAGACAAAAGATATCACAGAGTCTGACACATCTGTTTCGTATATGGATTCTTTAATAGAAAAAAGACGTTAATTGATATTTAACAACAAAGCTTTAAGATAATAGTAATGACTTTCACTTTTCAAACACCTACTCCCATTACTTATGTAGCATCATACGTTTGTTATCTGCATACGAAGTTCATGTCTGTAAGTTGATTCGACAGTATAGAGCATTTTTAAAACGAGGTAAATTATTGAAAAAACAAGTTGAGAAAGCAAGAATATCAGCAGTCTCCTTTATAATCATCATTTCTAAATTTTTTATGGTCGAAAAAATGACCTTGCAAATACAGTTTATCATCAAGTCAAATACTGCCAGACCATTTGTATACTGATTGTTAAGCAATTATTGTCAGAGTTGATAACGGAAGTGTGGTGGGATTTTCCCGTTTTTTTCCGAACATGACTCAGAGCATACGGGGGGGGGGGGGGGGGGGGGGGGGGGGG
>PRKT01000604.1:0-15643 GCA_003671525.1 Saccostrea glomerata | reverse complement strand
GGGGCGGGGTGACCGGTTGGTAGGGAATGCTCACTCCTGCATTGCACTTGACCCCACCTCTATTGCTGTGAAAATCCGTATTTGCATCCTTCTATCTCGTAATGTCTAATGGACTTGCAAGCTAAAACATATTTCGTTAGCTCCATATATTACATTGAAAAGTGGGTATTCCCTGCTAATTCCAATTACAACCGCTGTATCCGCGTCGTCATTATTGAATAAAACGTAAATTCTCTTAATTTCATGATACTTTTATCAAAATACAGTTGCTTTATACAAGTCACTTGGCTAATACATGTAATTAACCAAAAAGGAAGTTGTTAACGCTCGTACACTGTACAAACACTTAGTTTTATCAGAAAAAACTACTAAATTTTAACATCGTTTTTTACATAAGGACACTAGCGAGACAAGTTTAATAATATAAGGTAGGTAATTTGAAGAATTATATATTTTAGGTATTTCTTAATTAAATGAATCTACTTTTATTCACATATGGGGTTAAAATTTAATTTTGTCGAGATTGATAACTATTTCCGTGTATAATAAGTGGTGCATCGTTAATCTACACCGTCATAATTATTTGCAGTTATTCAACATCAATGTTTCATATGAATTATGTTTCAAGTGGAATTGGTAATAACTAAAGTCTATGAATGATTGAAAAGTATTGACACTAATTGAAGGTCTCCTAGGACGTCATTACGTATACTACATCATAATCAATTGTAGTACTCCCCTGTTCGCCTTTAGGTTATCAAATTTCGCTATTTGTGTGTGTTGTGTTTACCAATTTCCCATTTCGAATATTCTTGAAACTGCCAAAAATGCAGAAAATGTGTTGTAATTTTCCAAAGACGACAAAATTGATATTGGATTTATAAAAGTATAATTTACATTTTTTTTTCTATTCGATACTTTATACTTTATTTTGAAGTAATACTCAGTGAGTGTTGTAATACTCTCTAATGAAACCCTGGTTTTTCAATCGTACCCTGTATAGAACTGTACTCTGAGCAAATTCAATCACAATAACTTTTTTATATCTACCTCAAAGGAAGTTTTGGGGGAAGGGGGTGTACATTGGAATCACCATTCCGTCTGTCTGTAGATGAGATTTTGTCGGGACCGTCTAGAGTTTAAGACTGAAAAGGAGTCATGACAAGCAAATTCAAAGAATTGTGGTCCCCCGCTTTCGGTATCATTGTGGGCAACATATCATTTTTAGGGTCAACGTCAATAGGTCGAAGTTTTTGGTATCCCATGAAAGGTCTTGCCATAAAGAATACATAAATTTAAAATATGAAAGTCCTAGTTTTTACCGTTCAAAAGTTGTGACCAAGGTTAACGTTTTTAAAAAGTAGTTAAAACTCCAAGGTCAAGGTCAAAGGGTCAAAGTTCTTGGCATGCAATGAAAGGTCTTCTCACAAGGATTACATACGTGAAGTACGAAAGCCCTAGCCCTTACCGTTTAAAAGTTATAGTCAAGGTTAAAGTTTTTTCAGAAGTACGTAAATCTCCAAGGTCAAGGTCCTTAGGTCAAAGTTGTTGGTGTCCAATGAAAGGTGTTGCCTCAAAGAATACATGTGTGAAATATAAAAGTCCTTGTATCTACCGTTCAAAAGTTGTGACCAAGGTTATAATTTTTAAAAAGTAGTTAAAACTCCAAGGTCAAGGTCAAAAGGTCAAAGTTCTTGGTATCCAATGAAAGGTCTTTTTACAAGAATAAAATATGTGAAGTATAAAAGCCGTAGCCCTTACTGTTCAAAAATTATGGTCAAGGATATAGTTTTTTCATAAGTACGTAAATTTCCAAGGTCGAGGTCAAAAGGTCAAAGTTGTTGGTATTCATTGAAAGGTCTTGTCACAAAGAATAAATATGTAAAATATGAAAGTCCTATTACCTACCATTCAAAAGTTATGGCCAAAGTAAAAGTTTGGAATATTTTAGTAAAAGTAGTTGAAACTCCAAGGTCAAGGTCAAAAGGTCAAATTTGGTGGTACCCAAAGAAAGGTCTTATCACAAGGAATACACATATGAAATATGAAAATTATAGCTCCACTAAATCAAAGGTTATGGGCAAGGTTAAAGTTTTTGTGACGGACGGACAGACTGACGGACCGACGGACAAACAGACGGACCGACGGACAGACGAATGAGATTTAATGTCCCCTCGCTTTCGCGAAAGCGGGGGACAAAAACTAAGAAATATTAATCACTAAGTACCGGTATTACATTTTGAGTTATAAAGAATTTTTTTTTTCCACAAGGAATTTGCAGTGTCGTGTCTACCAAAAATGACAGTTAGCTGCAATTTATTTTGCAATGTAATTAAAACAATGTAATTTCAATGTATAAGTATTGATTTTTTTTTATCAGATTGCACTTTATATTCATAGAAAAAAAATAATGAGCAATTATATTTTCACTGTACATGCCTTTTAGAAAATTGAAACTCCTCTTAGTTCCATAAAAATATTCGTGATTTGGCACTTTCTGTAAAAAAAAAAATACAGCGCGGGGTTGTGTGGGTTTGGGTATATTTGTCGCCTTTGGGCAGTTCTAGTTTTGACTTAGATATGATAAATAAATATTTACGAAAAATGTCAGTTTAGTGGGCCCAGTAATTATTTTTTTCGAAAAAATCTTTGTCCACAATTTTACCGTACACCCCTCCTAAATGATTGTTTTAATTTTGTTTCAAAATCTTTTTTCAATAGAAAAGAGTGGCAGATAAACATGGTAATGGGCGGTGTCCTGATATTTCTGCTTGTCAGTTATACTGAATCTTATGGTAAGGATTTAAAATTTAAACAACAGTACCATTTTCCCATAGATAACTGCGACAACCCCCGCCCTCCAACATTCAATCCGGGTTAATTATTTCCTCCTTAATTACATCCCTATTATATTGATAGCCTTTGTGTTTCAAAGCAAAAAACGACAAACCTTTAAGATATGACTTACACAAAAATAGTCATCTTTCATTTATCAGGTATGCAACTCCATAAATTCTATAAGTTTGGCAACTTTGTACCTGGGGTTCCTTTTCTTTGCCTAATCAGGACATTTTACTCACTTTATTTGAACCTGAGATATCGTTTCACAATGTTTCTTCATAACATGTGTTTGGATCAGATAAGGGTTCATGTTGACTTGTCTTCCTTGCAGACATACTGTTTATTATATACATTCAAAAAGGAAACCACCACTTTAAAACTAGCAATTACTGTTGCTATACACTAAATGTTATACTTATAAAATGCTTTTACGACAGAAAATTTAGCTCTTAATAAACCAGCATGGCAACAGAACCCCTGGCCAAATAGACCAGTAATTTTGGCAGCGGCCGAAGCGGTAGATGGACAATACTTTGACCGTAGAGCCTTAGGAGAGCAATGCACAATATCAGCCAACAATAAACAAACAGCGGAATGGAGAGTTGATTTAGAGAGTTTAGTCAGCATCAGCAACATCAACATCTTCTACAGGACAGAGAACTATCCTAGTAAGTAAAACTAAATTCATTTATTTATTTAGGGGGGGGGGGGTAGTTCTCCAGCATGAGGATTCATGTCAACCTTTCTAAGCAATATCCTTGACCCTGAGAAACACAACCCCTCATCTCTTTCAAGATTGGTTCATATCCTGGTGCCTATTCGATTTGTTTTTCTGAACTACAGCTTTTTATTGTATTTCTAGGTCCCGGCCTTTACTACAATTGCTTTGCTGGTTTTGTTGTGTACATTTCTAATACAACAAGAAGGCAGGATGGCCATCTTTGTTTCCATGAAATACAACAAGTAGACAGAACACCGACAGAGAACCAGACAATAAACTGTCCTGTATATGGGCGTTATGTTATATACTACAACAAGAGGCATCCGAATGTGACATATCCAAGTTTCTATTCTACATCTGCATACAATGAACTACGTGAATGGAAGTTTATGGTATGCTACTTCTCAAATATTTTTTCCCTAAAAAATTACTAATTTTATCAAATGTTTTTCCAATAGTTTTAAAACACTTAATAGTTGAAGTATTTGACTACTTTTTCAAAAGTATAAAAAATCTATCACATATTAAGTTGTCCTAATGTTATAAATAAGGGTGCTTAGACAATGGGGTGTATGGAGAGGATTGTAACCAAACATGTCCGATAAATGTCAGGAGCGGAGGTGTAACATCAATACCGGCCATTGTTTGGGCTGTATACCGGGATATCAAGGTGCTCGCTGCAGTCAAGGTATGTTTTTGTAGTATATTTTTGAGCTTTGTGTATGCTCCAATTTTGTATTATTCAATGGTCTTACAAGCTTGATAAGTGTTTATTTCGTGTATCTTTATATACATGTATTTCATTTCAAAACAAATACTAACATATGCTTTCCTTTGAGATAACGGACGTTTTCGATAAGTGCATCTGAAGTCATACAACATGTGGCTATTATGCACTTTTACATTAATTTTTTTACATAATTATACAAATCTATTAAATTTCTTTTGACTACTTAATGAATGCTAAAAATAGTCTCTGCAATTACTACTTGTATTTTGCATATGTTTACATGCAATTTGTTCTTAGTATTCAATTGTTCTTTTCCTTTTAATATTTTCAGCCTGTGATCAGTATAGTTATGGACTTGGATGTACTTTATTATGCGGTAACTGCAGTGATGGAGAAACCTGTCATCACTTGACAGGGGAATGTCCCAATGGATGTAGCAAGGGGGTGACAGGGGAGAAATGTCAGACTGGTAAAACTCTACCTTAGTATTAAAAAAAAGTACAACATGCAAATATACAAGGTATATTAAGGTTTCAAAACTCAAGAAATAATAACTGAGAATGAAATCTTCTCAAGCAGATGATCAATTGATTAAGGTTTTTGAAAGAGATTGATTTTTGCACCAAGCAAAGGTACTAAAAAATAATACCTTTTAAAAAGATTTTTTTTCAAAAAATCTTGCTTTGTGTTTCCATGTTTCTTTACAGTGTGCATGTATATCATACGAAATGTTACACCATTAAAAGGCATACTTTCAAAAAATTGTCTACCATACATGTTTGATATTTTAATTCAAATTTTAATAAATAAATGAGTCAGAAGATATACTACTGGCCGGGAATTTCATTTCATTAGCTATTTTAAATAAAAAATCTGATAAAGTGTTAACAATTTTATAGGTTTTATATCATTTTACCTATTAATTCTGTCCAGAATGTTCTGCGGGGTTTTATGGGAATAATTGCGGTCAGAGATGCAGTCAGAATTGCTTTGTTACAAATAGATGTGACCGGTTTACCGGGGAGTGTAAGGATACATGTAAGCCAGGTTGGGAGACACCAAGGTGTATACAAAGTAAGTCAAGAGAAATTGTAAGGGTAAATACTTTGATAATCATATTCCTGGCCCCAAGACCAAGGGTAAGACTTAAGTGGAAACTTAAAATCGATACAACTCTCAAAATTGTTTAATAACAAAATAACATTTTCATCATGTGTTTGACATGGTTTGTCATGCATAATTACAAATTTTCAATATAAAACGTGACAATTGAGATATTGAAAAGAAAAATTTTGACATAAGTATGTTTTGAATTTATGGTCTTGGTGCTTGACATGTGTTACGTAAGAGAGAACTTCTTTGCCAAAGACATTTCTCATATGTTCTCTCTGATATCAAGAGTATTGCCTGAAAAGTTTGTGCTAAATGCTCCGTATTTCCCAGTACATTCTCATCTCATTCGAACATTTCAATTTCCTAATATTTGATTGCCCTCTTAAATTATGTTAAAAAAGAAGAAACTAAGGAATTTCGAAAACGTTAAAACACACTAAGCAAACATTAAAATAAATTTTGACTGCTATTTTCAAACGGAAAAAGAACAGACAACTTGCTTGCCCTTTTTGGGCTCTCGATAAAATTATTGGGTAGGTAGGGGGCAAAGTTTTCCCAGGGAAATTTCAACATATTTGCTGACAGGATAAGAGCTAGAAAAAAGAAACTAAAATGTGCCCTGAAATTATGTTGATTATCTTTAAGAATGTGAGGGTGGTATGTACGGTGTTAACTGCCGTCAGATCTGTGATAACTGTTTTAACGAATCACATTGCAATCACGTGACCGGAACATGTGAGGAAGGCTGTTCTCCTGGATTTCTAGGGGTGACATGTATGACAGGTATCTATTTCAGTGTAAGGAAGAATTTACGGAAAAAATAAAGCAAAACAGATTTAGAAAGGAATAAACAGAACCTTTTTCTTTTTTTGTCCAATAAAAATGTATATTTGATAAAAATATATTAAACATGCAATATAAAAATAATAACCTTAATCCGGATATCCAGAAAAGAAGTAGGCTAATATCAAATGAATTTTTTGATTGCTAGAAAAGTAGAAATTAAAAAAAATAACGGTAGTGATTATAACACCCAGAAACCTTCATTTTTCTTGTCATCAAGATTTCATCATAATGATCGTTATTTCAATCTCTTTCTTTTTCAGAATGCTCTGCCGGATACTTTGGTATAAACTGCCGGGAAAACTGTAAGGCTTACTGTGGCGGAAACAAATCATGTGACGTCATCACTGGTGTTTGTGACGAGGGCTGTATAGAGAGGCTACAAGGACCTCTTTGTGATGAAGGTGTAACATATTGATTTGCATCACAACAGTATTTGGTGTTTGAGGAAAAAGAAAACATGATTTAGTTTACAATGTGTTTCTCTACCTTTGGTTCTACAAATATTACTTTTTTTAATTTAAAAAAAATGCAATTAAACTCAATATGTATCGCATCAAATTATCCATAAATACTTCCAATTACAGGAACTATACTTAGCAGAACTGTGTCCAATACCTGTGAACCCAACACCACTAGTATCATTATAAGTATTGTGATCTCTTTATTTCTTGTTCTGACTGGAAGTATTCTTAACTTTATCATATGGAAGAGGAAAAATGGTAAGTACATGTAAATAAATTGTTGGAATCCACGCTTTATATGCAATAAAAAGTAAGAATCATCGGTCAAATTATAAATAAACAGATTTTCAGCATCTTCAGTTTTTCTTCAGAATAAAGAAAGTTTGCACATTCTTAATTATGACTTATCGTTATTAAATGTACTATTTTCATGTAATGAAATAGGCAATTTCAAAACTCAGATTTGCAGCTTAACAAATTATATAAAAACAGAGGCAACAAACAACTTTGTTATTGTTAAAATACATAATTATAAACATATCACATACGAAAATCTATATTTATATTTTCTATCTATAACGTATACTTTATTTATTTAGAAACAAGATGAAATCCTTTTATTTTTCATTAGGTGGAACTGAAAAGGTAAGTAAATATTTTCTTTGAAAAAATACTTAAAAAAAATCATATATATCTTATATTTCGTCAACAGCCTCAGTGTCACGAGAAAGCTGTTGACGAAATATAAGGACATGTTCAGAAGTAGAGGTGTGAAAAGTTTACTACCGAGCAACATAATCAGAAGACTCTTATATTTTCAACAAATTGCAACCGTGCATTTGAATTGTATATTCCGCATTTTTTAAGCTGTTGATCGTATCCTGAAGTTTTCTTTTAATTTTAAATTGATTAAAGGACTTAAGCATAGATTATTATTAATTAAGCTTGATTGATTGACCAGCAAATTTCTTTATTAGAAGCAAGTTTGTAGTCGACAAGAAAAATCTGAATGTTTTTCTTTGAATAAAATTATCTTAACATATTATTTGTCATACTGCGGGTGTGATCGGTCGGTAAGGGATGGTCACTCCTCCTTGACACCTGGACCCGTTTATATGATTAAGAGGTCCTGTTTGCTCTGCTCCTTATTTGTATTGATTGATTGTACATCCAAGTACTCTGAAGTTGACATCATAATGCTTGAGTTTCTGACTGACGATATCTATGTGGTTTTTGGAGACCAGGTATTCCAACAATTTATTGGAAATCCCATGAGTACCAATTTTGCCCCGTTTTTAGCAGACGTAATTTTATCCATATAAGGCAGGATTTGTTTAGTAAAAAGAAAACAGTAGTTGCGGCATACAACTTGACATTTAGATATATCGACGACGTATTGTCAATTAACAAAAGAATCGATATGTCCCGTTGAAAATGAGTTAAATAATACACCAGAATCTTTCACATCTGTTTATGTTTGAATATTTTACTCATATCCCGATAAGAATGAGTTTGAAAATACAACAGAGTCTTACACATCTGTTTCATATTTTGATATTTTACTTGAAAAAGACGTTAATGGTAAGCTAACAACCAAGCTCTATAATAAATGTGATGAATATCAATGTTCAACTTCCCTTACTTATGCAGCAATATACCTTCATCACCTGAATATGGGAGTTATGTATCTCAGTTGATTCGATAGACAAGAGCATGCTCTACATAAACTATGTACAATTTACTTTAAGTTATTTCCCGATCATGACAAGGAGCACATGGGGAATGTGGGTTGTCGACAGTGAATGCTCACTCCTCCGTAGCACCTTGTCCCACCTCTGATGTTTTTGAGGTCCATGTTTACTCTGCTCAAATTGTGTATTGTTCTAATGAATTTTGAGCTGGAATTCTGTTATTTATTGATAAAACTTTTAGCTCTAATAATTTTCGTTATTTACATGTTTCTTTGTAGTATTTTGTTGAAATATTGCTGTTGAATACTGTTAATTATCTCCATATATTTACTAATAAAGATTTTTTACTCGAATACTGTTCGTTATCTCCATATATATATTTTTTGCATTTCCTTGTTAAAATATTCTTATTGTTGACACACGTACATTGAAGTTGATATAATAAAGATTATCTGATTACAGTGTATACAGTGTATGTGGTTTTTATCTTTAAGCTTTAGTCTCTAACAAGTGTATTTTCTGCCTTTGTATTCAGTGATAATAAAAAATTAATCACAACCATGGTACTTTGATTTTAACCCTCTTAAGAAGGTTTGTAGTTCTGAATATTTGCGGTTGCAAAATGTTTCAGATCCATGAAATTACCAAGGATATGCATCTTCATCCAGAATAATTCCGTGTTGTACTCAATATTCAAATTGTACAACCACAGAAAAAAGGATAAGGTATCTATCATCCTTTTGAACAAGGTCTATTGGAAAAGAACATCAGTCAAACCCATTAATGGTGCTATAAGTACACGAATGTTCTCAAGAGCGTTTTTGTGATGCAAAATGAACCATATTCTCCATTGTGTCCGCCAATCTACTCTTTTGAAACTAATTCAAGTACTTTTAAAAACCCCCCAAACCAAAAAAAAAAGTCATAGAACGGAGCTCCATATCCCCTTATCTCGTCCTATCAGTAAAATTCTAATGAAGTCGAATATGACATGCCTGGCATGTGTTTTTATATATGTTCTTACAATCTGTGGTAGGTTGACATTGAATTATATTTTTGTTGATTTTTAGCTTACAGTTACCTTGAAATATAAGGTAAACAATGATTGTAAGTGAAGCATTTAGCATTTAATGAATGGGAAGATCTTTAATGAAATATTCAAAGCTTTTCAAAGCATTTTACGTATTAATAATATATTTAATTTACTAGTTGCATACATGTTGTTGAATTTATTACAGTGTTTACAGAAACTGTCTCAGGGTACTGCTATAGGAGTACATGTTGTGGTGAGGGATGTCAATGCATTTATTCAAGTTCAGTGTATGATTCTCACCATACGACATGCCAATGCCGTAAGTTATGTTTGAAATCATTTCATGTTCTCAATAAATGCGTTTTCCCTATAAATCAAACAAACAATAGGGGTATTATTTTGCTTGTTTAACGTAAAACCAATTTATATTTGTTTATGCTCCGCAATGAATATGGTAGGGGCATACAAAGTTTGTCAAGTCCGACTTCCGTTCCTCTGTCCTGACCACTTTGCGTGTAGCTCTATTCAAAGCTCGGTCTTAGAGAAACTATCCTAGATATTTTCATCAAGCTTCATATGCTGTTAGATATTGATAAGATATTTGTAACGGCACGAACATTTTCGACCTTGTCCTTTCCTTTGACCTTTCCTCTACTTTTCTAAAATTATGTTTAGTTTATAGTTTTAAACGTACCATCATTCAATTTGGTGATATCAAACTTTACATGTTGAAACCTATTGATGAGAGCTATTCAACTACATCAACATTTTTGACCTTGACCTTTCATTTACCCTTGAACACACTTTCCGTAAATAAGTGTTTAGCTCAGTTTTTAAGAAATCATACAATATGTTTTAATTAGTGTTGGCAACGAGTACCCGGTTAACCGGTTAAGCGTCGAACGTTGCGAGTATCAGTTAGTAAAACTGCTATTCGGTTACTCGGATGAAATAAATTCTACATAGACAATGAATGCTTTATAATTTATAAATGTATACTAACTTACACATTTCCCTAATTTTAGGTACCGTTAGACTTGATCTAGTGCATGGTTGTAGTGAATCAAATTGTTTTGGTTAGTTTTCAAGGTTTATATAATTGATAGCTTTGATTGCTTGGGGTTTACATATTTTGAAGGCCTGAGTAATAATTACCTCATTTGATAATTTAAAAACGAGATGCCACCGCAGACTTAATAAGCTTGTAGTTGTAACAAAAGAACAGCCGATTTAAAATCTGTTAAATCACCTAAGCTTAAATTTTTCAGAAACCAGCGATTTACTGGACACTCCACATATTAGCTATTAATTATGGAATATGTAAATAATTATTCTCCTTGATTGCGACATATTTCGGGGGCTGAAAAAGAAAGCGTAAAATGGTGTTTGACGACGACGTATTTATTTGTCTTATTTGTGTGTCGAATTCCCTATTAATATTCTTTATTTTAAAATCGTAAATCTTTGACGATATCATACGTATGTATTGTAAATATAATGTCCCTATACAGTATATTTGTGCATTACTAGAATAAAATAAATAATAGATATTGATACTTTTACCGAAAATCATCCGAGTAACCGGGTACTCGATCGGAAGATGAAGCGAGTAACCGGTTACTAAAAATCATCCGATTTGCCAACACTAGTTTTAATCAAACTTCATTTGCTGATAAATATACTGACGAGAGCTATATAACTGCATCAATATTTTTGACCTTGATCTTTCACTTTTCCTAAGTTAATGTCAAATTTCATATGCTGATACATAGTGATGTAAGCAATTCAACTGCAATAATATTTTGACTCAGACCTTTCATTAGATTTCAACTTCACTTCTATCAAATTGTGTTTAAGTCAGTTTTAAAGAAACCATTCGTAATATTTTTTTCTTCAATTTCATATGCAGATACATACTGATGAGAGCTTTTCAACTGCATCAGCATTTTACCATGACCTTTTCTTTGACCTTACTTTTTCATAAATCAATATCAATCTTCACATGCTTATACAAACTGATGTAAGCAATTCAACTGCATCACTACTCAAAATATTTAGATTAAATGTGGTACACTAATACGAATTTTTATGTTAAATTACTAAATTGGAATAGAAAACGATACTAAAGTCACCTTTTAGCCTAAGGTACTAGGATACTTTGAACTCTAACAATGTGTGTCCTAACACCCCCCTCCCCACCACTGAACTCATCCATTTATATATTTACTGTATATATTCAGACCCTACTTCACAATTTATATTGATATATAAAATATACATATGTTTCAATCATTTTATCTTTTTCATCGCTATCTATTTAGAATTCTTCTGAAACCGGTTGCATCGTGAGAAAAAATATGTACGTAAAATATGATCTCTCTCTATGATTCGGTCACGCTCTGACCTCTGACCCCCTCATAAGTTCAAACAGAAATGAACATATTTTCTCTTCAATATTGTCATCAAATACAAACAATTGCAAAAGTAAATTTTGAAATATGGCTAAAAGTTTACTGAAATTCGACTTTAAATTTTCTGAAAGGTAACTGAAATGTAACTGAATGGAAAATAAACGATGACCATTTTACTCACTGTAGAATTTCATCCAGTTACTAAAATAAATTAAATTCAATGGATAGGTTAAGGGACCCCGACCCTCAGCCAGGAAGGACATCTTTTTAATTTATAATTTAATTCAAACAGTCTTTAAATGAAGCTTGAGAATTAAATATTTTCATGCAACAATTTTCATTCTATGCCTCTCAATGTGCTTCAAGGTTCTTTGCAAAGCTCCATAAATCACTTCTTATTTTTTATCATGTTTACTTAATAAACATTGGTATATAAAAATGCTTTTTTGGGATAAAAATTTCTACTTTTAATTAGACCTTTCTGAGAAGTTCAAAGAACCTTGAAGCACATTAAGAAGCAAGCATATAAAGAAAATTGTTGCATGAAAAGATTTAATTTTCAAGCTTCATTTTAAATTAAAAATGTATAGGTCATTGATCATAAAAGTATAATACTCTTATATTATATATCGTTTACAATAGCTTCAGGAGTCTCCCCTTATAACTACGCGTTATCACCTTGGAGTGAGTGGACAGCTTGTAATGTATCGTGTGGAGGTAATGGTACACAACACAGGTACAGGACCTGCAGAGGATGTTGTAGTAATCAGGTGTTACAGGAGCCTAGAGACTGTGGCTCAGACGCTTGTCCAGGTTAGTACATGTAGAGAAAATGGTGTACTTTTACTCTTGATTTCATATCGACAACAATTATAACTTATTATATTTCATCAGATGAACATATTTTAAAGGTGCATTCTATTACAAAAAAGAATTTGAGAAACGGATTACTTTAACATAATTGCTGCTTTTCTCACATTCCTGCATGTATGCGTAAAATATGTTTAACTTCCGTTTTACTCCTTTTTCCCTGTGTCGTTAGTGGGCATATTTTAACATAAATTAGGAAGTTTGAAATCTGATTATATACGGATAGTTGTGTATTGAATGTGTGTTGTCGAATGCGCATAAATGCATTTAAAGAGGAAACAATCTCTGGTGACTGCCCTATATAACGCTCACCAATATATCACTCATCTCCGATTACACCTCATTTAAGAAAGAAAAAAAACTTATTATAAATTGCATTACTGACATAGTGAAAACAAACATAATAATAACAGGATGGGGTAAGTTATTATTATTTTGGTAGCAAGTTTGATACTCTCACAACCAAAATTCTATGACAGCCATTCACTGTTGATTTATGTATAATTCATGTATGATTTATTATATTTAACCCACTTCATATTTCAGCATCTTATTTACTTCATATTTTTCGATTGCAAACTAATACATATGAATCAATAGATAGTGTACATGTAAATATTTGATTTTTAATAGTAAACGGATCTTGGACTTCTTGGGGAGGATTCAGTAGTTGTGATAAATCGTGTGGTGGAGGCTGGAAACTTAGGTTCAGAGATTGTACCAGCCCCGCTCCTGCTGATGGCGGTCTACCTTGTATTGGTGATTCTGTAGAAGTGATCGGGTGTAACATGTTCCACTGTCCAAGTATGAAAACTAATTTATGGATTTTCCATAACATTCTTGTTTTAAAGATGATCATGATCTAGAGAATTCCGTTTCCAATATGTATTTGTTTTTACATGAATTGATCGGATTGCGAGTATACAGATTAAACGAAAACTTGTTTTCTCAAAGTCTCGAATTATCTGCAATCCGATAAATAAAAAAAAACATCACATGTACATGTAAGACCAAGTAATAACAATAATAAGGTAGTTATAATTTCTAATAAATGTACAAAACTTTAAAAGTTGATGGAGGATGGTCGGCGTGGTCCAACTTCAGTAAACATTGTAGCGGTAGCTGTGGACAGGGTTTAAATCTCAGAACTCGCACCTGCTCCCAGCCACGTCCTAAATACGGTGGTCTAGACTGTACAGGAAACTCAACAGAAGGCATTCCCTGCAACCTCACAGCCTGTCCAGATTTCCTATTTATGACTTTCTGTAGATGGCTTTTAAAATATTTCATTACTTCATTATTACATGTATATGTAATGATCGGAGAAAAACGAATTTTCGTAGTTGCATACATTGTCTAATGTATTTCAATTTTTGTGAAAAAAATGGACGTTTGTCAATATGAAACATCCTAAAAGATGAAATTTATTCACCTTTCACATGATAATTTCATGGCATTAGAAAAATATACACGTAAAAGTGCTGTATTGACCTTTAATTTAAGACATAAACTCTAAATTTGCAGCCCTTCACCGGCAATGGTGACGTCTCCATATCATTGAAATATTCTGGAGAGGGACGTTAAACAGTATACAATCAATCAATCAATTAAGACATAAACAGAAAAAAATTAAATATCATCTTTTTTGTACAACTTGTAGTCACATTTCAATATGCATAAAAGTGTAATTCTTTTACATGTAGTTGATGGCCTTTGGGGTCATTGGGGACACTTCCGTCCATGTGACATGTCATGTGGCGGAGGAATACATATCAGAGTAAGGGAATGTAATAATCCACCGCCATCTCACGGAGGACGTCAGTGTACCGGTAGGAATTTGGAATCTGAGACATGTAACACACAGCCCTGTCCAGGTATACAAGTAAACACATGCTACATAAGTAAAGTAAAACTAGTGAAGCAAGAAATATTTTCCCTTTACTGGCGGTTATTTATCAATACTTGGCAAAATATGATTAAAATTTTATTTCTATTTATAGATCACATGATATCCACTACTTCCTCACCTACTTCACATTTTATACAAGGTCCTGTTTTTGTTGGATGAAACATGAATAATATTCAACTGAAGTTATTGAACCGATAAACATGCATTTTCAAAACATGTCGTTTTAAACGTAACAGGTAAATACAGACGTGACAAAACGTTGTGAGAGAGGGCTGAAGTGCATCATGAGCTTGTTTCAATGTCATCCTTAAATAATAGAAAAATACTTTGAATACGAAATAAGCTCAAATTTAAATTTATTACATGGAACAGCAATAATATAATTACATTTTGGAAACAAACATAGATTCCTCGATATAACTTTCTACATTTGATGACAAATTGAAAAAATGGAACACGGATCAAACTCCTTAATAACACAACAAAACCATGTTTATGAACAGGGTTTTAAACACCGACCCTTGAAAATAAAAGAATACTGTAGATCACTTTATTTTCGCGACACCTTATTTTCGCGAGATAGTGATTGACTCTTTATTAGCGAGACAAAATTTTCACGAATTGTGGTCATTGTTCTTTATAATCGTATAATTTTATAATACGCGAGAATGAAATTTTTGCGAGCATACCGTCTCGCATAATTACGCGAAAATAAAGGTCTCGCGAATAAAAAGTGATTTACAGTATAACAGAAGAAAGCACCCCTTGCTGATTTGTCACACCCCGAGTGTACCGTGGCTATGTATTGATGAGGCGGAACGTACCTTTTTCAATTGAGTATATTGATTACAATTGCCTTATAATTGAAATGTAACAAATAAGTAAAAATGCAACCCTATGATAAGTTAAATCTACTTGCTAAAAAGTCATTATAAGAACTTAAGTAGTATAAACGGTCTGGCCAGGCGGGTCAACTGAGTGCACTTTTGGGGCTGAGGGGGATAGGCGGTTCAACAG
>PRKT01000603.1:305944-318919 GCA_003671525.1 Saccostrea glomerata | reverse complement strand
GGCCGGTAACATACTTTATTAGATTTTACGAAATCACTTAATATACAAAAAGAGAAAGGGAACCGATGTCAGTCCGAATTTTTACAGGGTCAATCTTGGAAATATTCCGTATTTCATAGAACATACCATGCAGCCAATGAATTAATAACTTGAATGATACTACAATAGATATTTCTTTAGCAAAAATGAAATCTTAATATATTGGTTATACTAACTCAATATCCAGCCGTGCGAGGCGATGTACATGTACTTTAAGTCGTCCACTAAAACGAGGTAAAATTAGCACATTTTCTCCACTTTTAAATTTTTTCCGAAACTGGAAGACACAAACTATAGATTCAGCCTTCACAAAAACCCAATCGCAACTTCTCGGGCCTTTCCGACGAGCGGAAAAGCGACCTCGAATGTATATGGTAGACGCAATGACAACCCTCCCTTTTCACGATCTTTGAAATAAATGCATGGAGGCCTTTTATCTGTGAAATATGGACCTTACTATAGAAAGGACTTCTAACTCCGTTTATCCTAAATATGAATAAACAGGAAATGTATAAATTTTTAACATCCGGTGATGTTAATACATTCGAGGTTGTTTTTCCGACCTCTGTCGGAAAGACCTGAGATGATGCGATTGCACAAAAACCCCATGCAAGTTTGAAGGCGGAAAATGATTGATCAAATCTGTTGTAGAAAAAAGTACTATTGACCAATCACATTCCTCTTTAAATCTTGGGTATAATGTCGAGCGAATTCAATGGACGACTTAAACTACATCAAAAGTTTGCATAAAAGCTAGGATATTGAATTTGCAAAACACGATTTAAACTATTCTTTAATGATTGCGATGAAATTTTTATTAAATAGTAATTATTGCTGAATGATTTCAGTTCAGTAGTTCATCTACTAATGGCAAGGTGCTTTTTGTACGTATTTTGTTGAAAATACGGGATTGTTACTGAGATTGACCCTGTGTAATTTCGGACTGACGTTGGTTCCCTTTCTATGCATCTATTGTGATTACGTAATATCAAATGTTATCGGCCCTGTGATTCCTTAAATATTTTTCTACTAGTCTTCCTTTCATTTCATGAAGACTGTGTTTATAACAACATGTTTTACCGCTTGTCCATAAGCTCAGGAAACTACAATTTACATTTCTGTTTGAGAAAGATGAAAAGGGACTGACTCTTCATTATATTAATTATTATGTTTTTCAAAATAATAAAAATAATTCAACTCTGTTTACAAGATTCTTTTTATTACGCTGTTAGTACTATACTAGTATAAATAGCATGTTACATGTAGTGGTAATTGAAATGCATTCTCTATCATTAAACAGTTACAGTCAATAAAAATCTTTTTTTTTTCTAAAATAAGATTAAGAAATTATTTAACTTCTATTACTCCAGATATTCATAATATTTCTTTATGTCTAAAAGAAAAGCCCCATTCAAATGCTCCTACTTTGTTTTGACATATATAAAGTACACAGTCATTGAGGTGGCAGAGGATAGTTTTTTTTGCAATCAAAACGTTTGACTGACGGTTTACTTAATATTGAGCTGCTTTTAAAATGTGCATTGAAAAATTTTAAATTCCCTCAACATGTAATAATAGTATGATGTAGTCCCTTGAGAAATTTGAAGCTTTTAGGAATAAAACATGTACAACTTACACAATGAGCCCTAAAGATGGCACAGGGATAATCTCAAAATTTCATGTGAATCAAGCCTATTTTCACTATTTCGCCGCAGCCGCATCTGCTTCCAGGCCCGTGCTGATGACCCAAGCTACCACACAAATTGCAGAATAACATTTGTACATACCAATCAGGGGCGTCGGCAAGTATTTGACATTGGGGAGGCGAACTAGATTGAAAAGGGGGGGGGGTAACTGACGTGTTTTACTTAAATTCAAATTTCTACCAGTATATTGATATATTTTCCCATTCTGTCAATGTTTCAAAGACTCCACCTTATTAAAAAAACAAAATCGTTTTATATGATTTTATTTACGTCATGTCATAAGCACATACGAGAAGCACGTAGATGAATAAATATTATTTTGAGATGCATATATACTTATCTTTAAAATAATCAATTAATAAGCACTAATAAACACTACATAAATGAAATCTGTTCATTAAATAATACACAATGTCACTGCACTTTAAAAGCGTCCAAAAATGAAGCTCCGTCCATCCCGTGCTGACACAAAGTCGTTAGCAACTGCCAAAATGTTCAAGGCATCTGTAGCCTCCCTGTGCGTGTGCAGGATCATCAAATGATTCAGCCTTTCCTGGGACATAGTGGCACGAAGATAAGTCTTTACTCGACGCAAAGCAGAAAATGTTCAACACAATCAATATATTAAAATTTGTATCCTTTCAAAATATCATTGAAAAGATAAAAAATATATATCTTTTAATGTACTTACTTCGTCATAATGTAACCATGCGTATTGTTTAAACCAAGTGGGGTTGAATGAACGCAGTTCTGGATTCTTCTTGCCGAAAGAACGCTTACTAGGAAATTTAAAATTAACAGGTTGATTAATACTTTTTAATCCGGCCATTTTTGAAATTGAAATGTAGAATAAGTGTCATAATATTAAAAAAAAATCATCTCAAGTTGTTTTAGACAGTGATTTTAACTAATTTTCAGTTTTCCCCCTTTAATTAATATGCTCATACGTAGTAATATTTTCGATAATTGTTTAATGACTTGCAATCATGTTGAATCATCAAAGCTTCCAAACATCGATCGACCAATTAATTGGACAATGAACAATTTGTAGCAAACCCGCACTTACAGCAATCATATAATGACTACCCTGTTGTGTACACACGCCAGATACAGGTATATATAGACATGCATGTATATCCCGTTTTGACGTCTGTGTAAACAATAGCTTGAGAACCCACCCCGCTTTTCTGGTGAAATACCGGTAGAGCGAGTTTTGAGCTTAGTTTCGTATTTCTAGTCCATATCCCATATACAGTAGTAGTGACACTAAAGTGTCATATTTCAATAAAATATACAAGGCCACCAATTCCCTCCAAATGCACCCATAAAATATTCTAGCTATAAAATTACCTATAATATGCATTCAAACCTCAGGTTTCTCTATTTTTTCTATTTTTTGACCGGTACTTTATTCGAAACTATCCTCTGCCACCTGAGTTAAGAATTTTATTCCTCTGCGTATCATGTGTTTTTGTCACGCTTTCACTTGCTCTAGAAACTGTTTGTAAATCTTCATGAGGCCTTCAATTTCCAAGCAAGATGGATGTATTTTGAAGACATTAAAGAACAATCTGGACCCAGAAGACATAGAAACTCCAGCATTTCAAAAGCCAAGTACAATGTAGAATCGAAACCAGTTTTAAAGAACTACACTAACTTATATAACAGGATAAATTGAAAATATAAAGTTGCTCGTTTATCACTTATTGATTCTGATTAGCAACATAAGCAGCAAAAATAAAGCATATTTAAACATTTTTGATATATCATTAATGTAATATTTGCCAAGGACTTGCTTCAAGAAGTACCCTTCTAGACAACATAGAAAAGAAGTAAAAAGAAAAAGAAATAATCCAATAATGAACTTCATTATTTATTAATGCAGATTTAAATCATTGATATCGCGAAGATATGTATTCAACAACTAATTCGATATAAATCATTTTGTTATATAACGTTTATAAATGTGGAAGTAAAACCTTCAAGAAAAAATTGAAATACACAAGTTAAAATAACAGGCAAGAAGCATCGAGGGAGGGGGGCATGATGGCCTGATGACAAAACAATTTTACTCATTGTAAATGCTAATTGAAAGTTTGGTCCTCCTTCCCACTTTTTATTGCGATATAGCCAGCCAAATAAAGGATGATTAGTTGTGTATTAATAAATTTTGGTATTGAAAGGAATTGGAATGTAACATCCCCACCCACTCCCCCAATACAATAGGATTTTAGAGTTTAGATAATATTCTTTTTATTCAATTTGTGATTTTGTTTTGAAGTCAGGATGATTTTATTTTCCTATCTGCCCCAACCCCACTTCCATAAACGATGCTTCGTTCCTATATAAATAATTATTAATGCATATTTTAATCATCACTTTTGCAAAGATATGTAGTCATCAATTATGTAAAACATCAATTTATTATATAACATGTTTAAAGGTATTACTGATTTTAAAATTCATAATTGAAAAACGAAAAATTATCTGAAGCATGAAACGTCTAAATATATTACATGTTGTATTCTAAATATGACTACAAACATCTAATAGGATATTGAATACATTCATAAAAAGTTACTTGCCAAAGCCATTACAACATAAAATATCAACAGTTTAACAATACATGTATTAGCTATAGTATAAGTGAAATTATTAGTTAGGATTTTCTTTGGCATTAATAGAGAGTGCTTTAAGATCACTAGCCTATAATATTGAACACGCTTACAATTTATTCACATCTGTTTTGTACCTCTTAGAGTTATCTTTCTTGACATTAAAAATCGCTCAAATATTTCTCACTAAATAGGAAACACTAGGGGTATATTCGATTAAGCGCCACGAGTTACACGGGTTACTAGAGTTGTAAATAAAACAACCTATCTTCGACACGGGTGATCAACCCGTGTTACGCGAGTATACTCCTTAGTTTACCTGGAGTAACAGGTAAAAGAAATGGCGGGAAGTGAAGACGCAAATGTAAATGCTAAAACTGTTTCTGCATTTTGTCAGTGTTTGTATTAGAAATTTACAACATCAATGAATAAAGTCTGCAAAATCATTTTGACATTCCCCCCCCTTTTTTTTTTTTAGGTCAGCCTCATTAATTTATTAGTGTGTTATCATTGTCACTTCTATTTGTTAAAAGAGAGAAGTTTATTCAGATTTTTTTCGCACTGCCTATATAATTGTTGCCCAAAACTCTGGACCCCGTGTACAAAAGAACTTTCCCCTAAAACCAAAAACTTAAATTGATTATAAAATGTTTGAAAATTATTTTTTTTTTTAAATTGTTACTTTAAAAATACCATTCTAAATTCTTTTCGAGAAGAAAGAAATCGCAGAATTAAATTTTGGTGTATAAGTTCTTTCATGAATCGTGCCCCTTGATTATAGAAATGTCTAATAGATGCATGGTAATTCACTCAAATTACTTTTTATAGATTTATCAATCGCAGCATATAGATATATATCGTGTTTATTATATTATGTAGAAAATTATTGATAAATCAGTTTAAATATAATTACAGAAACCAATGTGAGAGCAATTTCAGTTACATGCACACGTATTAATCATACATATACATGTATGGAGGTCGCGTCCCTAGAACCAGCCGGATCGTTGTTTACAATAAATTATAATTATATGTGGTAGACCAAATTTACTATTATAATTTATCTTATGTATTTATTCGTTTTGGGATCATTCTATTTTTCGTTTCATCTAAAGTAATCTTAAATATTTTTATCTTAAATTTCATTGGCTCATTTGATATTATCCAATAGTTTTAATTTACCTTGAGTATAAGTAACCGTTCAAATTAAGCAAAATTGGGCAGTATTACATTTTTAAAGAAGAAATTATATCCGGCTGATATCCAATGCATCTTGTGGTATGTAACTTTCATATTTAATTATTTGTTACTTTACTATTAAAGATTTGGGTATAACATATTATTTTAATTGCAAAGTTTATACTTTATCGTATTTTTGCAGTTAAAGTTGTCTCAGTAAATTCTTATATTTTGTCTGTAAGTTCAAAGTTCATTTTGCTACAGTACATTTTTCTATTTTCTATGTGTATACTGCATAAACGGTAACTTATTGTCAATGTTTATGAAATTATATGTATTTTTTTCTAATGTATTTTTTGATTTTGTTATAGGTCAATGTCTTTATTCTAATTCTTCAATAAATAAAATGGATACCAACATCTGAGTCATCATTTGCCATTAACTGCTCGGTTACATCATGGCGCTGCGAGAAAAAACACCATCTACAGACATTGACCACCGTAGGAATTTAATTTCCAAAGATAGCAGAAAATACAGCTAAGTTTATTTCATTTCGTGATATCAGCCATTTATATGTTCGACGCTATTATTGTGACAAAGAAATTTCACAGTGAGTACTTTTCATGCACCAACGTCTTACTATAGATAGATAATTCCACTGTGAGTACTATTCACTGTTACCTGTGTCATTCAACTGTGTCTAAATCATGAGGAAAGCAGAATTGCAACACCGTGTTCGTGAATTGGAAATGGAACTACAAGAAGCGAAAATCAACTCACATTCAAAAACCATTATTGAAAAACAAACTTTTCTCCCGGAAACTAGGAAAATCAAGACATTTTCTGGACGGCCAAAATCAAAAACTGACATTTCTATTCACGATTGGATTGATGACCTTGACATTGCATTTTCGGCAAGAACGTACACAGATTCACAGAAAGTTGATTTGATTTATTCTCACTTAGAGGGCCAAGCTAAAGAAGAAATAAAATTCCGACCAGAAATTCGACAGGATCCGTATGCTATATTGGACTGTCTCCGATCAGCATTTGGTAACCCAGAATCTGTTACCTTACTACAACAGAAGTTTTTTGAGAGAAATCAGCAAGATTCAGAAACAATCAGACACTACTCGTACGCACTGTTGGATTTATACCAAATCGTACTCAGAAAAGACAAAAGTGTATTTCCAAATAAACAACTTACTCTGTGTGAAAAATTTGCTAATGGACTAAAGGATCCATTTCTTAGGAAAGAAGCAAAGAAATTACTACGGAATAACCCTACAGAATTTCACACTTTCCGAGATGAAATCATATTGTTCAGTGAAGAAGAGGAAACAACAGAAAATAGAGCAACTACACAAGTACACCAGCCGAACACGATCGAGGATCAACAAAATTTAAATTCCCATTCATCTGATTCGCCTAACACAGAACAGTTATACAAAATCATTGAAGCGCAACAAAAGCAGATAGATTCCCTCACAAGTATGATCAGAGATCGAGAATCCGGTCAACAAACAAAGGAAAGTCGAAACTATTCACGTCCTCCACCTGTGTGTTTTGAGTGCGGAAAAGTTGGCCACATCAAAAGAAATTGTAGATTTAAACTTCGGGAAACAGCAACCAAAACGTCGGAAAACAGGTAACATCTATTGGAACGAGTCCGGCAATAGATGACAGTCAGCAGGACTCATCATTCATTCATCGTGTAATAGGAAAGTGTCCTGTGATTGATATTTGTGTATGTAATGTTAAAATACCATGTTTAGTGGATACCGGTTCTATGGTGTATACATTAACAGAAAGTTTTTATAATGAATTCATTCTACCTCTAGGAACAACTCTCATAAAAAACAATGTTATTCAACTCAAAGCAGCAAATGGACTTGACATACCGTATATAGGCTATTTATATAGGCTAAAAATTACCTTTTCAGCCTTTAATCACATCGTAATAATCATTGAACCATTTCATGCATGCCTAATTTTTAAGGAAAAAAAATTAACATTATTTTTACAGGCTCAAAATTAAAAGACACGACCATGTAAGACCATGAAACAAGAGGCCCATGGGCCACATCGCTCACCTGAGTAATTTGGGTGATGCAGATCTTTACCAGATTCCCGCTCTTGCTATACCTATCATGCCCAACAACCCCCTTCCCTTTTTTATTTCAAAACATTAGAATCTACACTACCCAAGGAAGCTTCCACATAAATTTCAGCTTTCCTGGCCCAGTGGTTCTTGAGAAGAAGATCTTTAAAGATTTTATCTTTATATTTCTATGTAAAACTTGGATTCCCTATTGTGGCCCCGTCCTAAATCCTGTGGTCAAGATTTTAACAATTTAATATCTACACTACCCAAGGAAGCTTCCACATAAATTTCAGCTTTCCTGGCCCAGGTGTTCTTGAGAAGAAGATTTTTAAAGATTTGTTCTATATATTTCTATGTAAAACTTAGATTCCCTATTGTGGCCCCGCCCTACCCTACCCCCGGGGGTCATGATTTTAACAATTGAACATCTACACTACCCAAAGATGCTTCCACATAAGTTTCAGAGTTTCTGGCCCAGTGGTTCTTGAGAAGAAGATTTTTAAAGATTTGTTCTATATATTTCTATGTAAAACTTGGATTCCCTATTGTGGCCCCACCCTACCCCCGAGGGGTCATGATTTTAACAATTTAATATCTACACTATCCAAGGATGCTTCCACATAAGTTTCAGCATTCCTGGCCCAGTGGTTCTTGAGAAGAAGATCTTTAAAGATTTTATCTATATATTTCTATGTAAAACTTGGATTCCCTATTGTGGCCCCGTCCTAAATCCTGTGGTCAAGATTTTAACAATTTAATATCTACACTACCCAAGGATTCTTCCACATAAGTTTCAGCGTTCCTGGCCCAGGTGTTCTTGAGAAGAAGATTTTTAAAGATTTGTTCTATATATTTCTATGTAAAACTTAGATTCCCTATTGTGGCCCCGCCCTACCCTACCCCCGGGGGTCATGATTTTAAGAATTTAATATCTACACTATCCAAGGATGCTTCCACATAAGTTTCAGTGTTCCTGGCCCAGTGGTTCTTGAGAAGAAGATTTTTAAAGATTTGTTCTATATATTTCTATGTAAAACTTGGATTCCCTATTGTGGCCCCGCCCTACCCCCGGGGGTCATGATTTTAACAATTTAATATCTACACTACCCAAGGATGCTTCCACATAAGTTTCAGCTTTCCTGGCCCTGTGGTTCTTGAGAAGAAGATTTTTAAAGATTTGTTCTATATATTTCTATGTAAAACTTGGATTCCCTATTGTGGCCCCGCCCAACCCCCAGGGGTCATAATTTTAACAATTTAATATCTACACTACCCAAGGATGCTTCCACATAAGTTTCAGCTTTCCTGACCCAGTGGTTCTTGAGAAGAAGATTTTTTTGTGACTCCACCCTATTTTTGTTTTTTCTTGATTATCTCCCCTTGTAAGGGGACTTGGCCCTTCATTTTTACAATTTAAACTTCCCTTTAGCCAAGGATGCTTTGTACTAAGTTTGGTTAAAATTGGCCCATTGGTTCTTGAGAAGAAGTCGAAAATGTGAAAAGTTTACAGACGGACGGACGGACAGACAGACAGACGGCTAGACAGACGGCTAGACGGACGGACGACGGACAAAATGTGATCAGAAAAGCTCACTTGAGCCTTCGGCTCAGGTGAGCTAAAAACGCATTTGCGCAAGGTTTCTTTCCAACGGACTTCACAATGTTTTGGTGTATTGATCTGTAGATTTGCCTCTCACATCTTATGACTTAACACTATAAATAAATGAAAAATGTCAGCTATTATGGTACTTTTCTGACCAATTAGTATAACCCTTGCGGCCTGGCCCATGCAAAATATTAGAGAGGTGGGGAGGGGGGTTAAATACAGGCACATAGCGACAGGGGGGAGTGCTCCCCCACATTTTTTCCAAAACATAACTTTTTACTATTAACAATCTTCATTTATTTGAAAGACCGGTAGCTTCCTCCCTCTTTTTGTTACAGTAAAGCCAAGCAATGGTGTAGTCATATTGTATGAATAAAATTTTGTGCTAAAAGAAGTAGAAACTGCCCACCCACCCAGCCACCCCCTTCCAACTAAAGAATTTCGAGTACGGACAATGTCCTTTTTTATTGGAAAGTGTTTCTTTTTCAGATAAGTTTTTCCCTCTGTTGCATCTGTAAAAATTAGATTTTGTTGAACAATTAATTACAGCCTTTTGGTTTGTATTCTTTATTTACATAAACACTACACAACACGAGACGTTTTATTTAAATGACTAGAGTTGAATCAGTGAGCATGCGCATATTTAACACTAGTGCGACACGGGTTGTCTTAATCGAATACACTCTAGTTGTTTTGGGAATTTGCGCTAAAATTCTTGTTAAAGGGCATTTTTTCCCTTTAAATTCTTTTTATTTACCTAGAGGAGATAAGTAGTTAATGTGGCTTATATAATTATATCAAAAGACATTATTCATTAAATATTTTTTTCTACCGCCATATAAATTTTTGATAAGCTATACAAAGTTGACAATCGATTCTCTTATACTGTAGATCTACGTAAACGAACTCTGAACTAATGTTAACATAGTGTTTAACAATAGAGTATATTTCAAAATACAAATTTTAAAAAATACAATTTTAAAAATTAGTCATACGCATCTATGGAACAGTTAAAGTACAGACATAAAACTAAATAAAATCATTTCTTGCATTCTGTCAATAGAAATACAATCCAATATAATATTTAAAATAATATTTCAAATGAGATATAATACAATGACACATCCCTTGAATATATAGGTATAAATTTAAAAAAAAAATGCAAAGGTACATAAAGACCAAAACACCCACATGTGATAAAATTTCGCATTGCCTACAAATTATCTGCGTTAAATGTAAGCACAACGGACGAAAAGCTGCAAACAGAAATAAAATCGAATCTTGGTATAATTAAAACCTGCTGAATTCTAGGTTAAAGGGATACTTATTTAACAATATACAATTGTACATGTACCTACATGCACTGTAATATGTTGATTAACAATCATGAAACTTTGGCAATTTCGTCATTAAATTCAATTTTAAAAAAACGTTTTTCTCTAAGTAAGATTTCTCGATTCTGCTACTTCTGGAATTAATCAATGAATAATAATTTTTCATAACATTGTATTTTTTTCATTTTTAAATGAAAATTCACAATTGAAGTTTTGAAATAATTAAATTTGATGAATTGCAATTGAATTTGACAGTAACGAATATTTTGGATCTATGAAGGTTAGTATACATATATAACTATTTGTTTGAATTTATATATATATATAAAAACATGAATACTTTACTGGTGAAATACTTCACCGGGTCAGAGTTTGCATCATTCTAAATACTGATTAGCAATCAATATATAACATTGTAATCTGCATATTTATCCTCCGAAAAAAGTTGAAATCATTTAGGCTGACATTTTTATTAAAATAATAGGACGAAAAATAAAACAAATCTTATTTTACACATTAAGTTGAAAGACAACTTTAAAATTAACAGATCTAGATCTAAATACAGGAATAATGAATCAAAATGCTAAATATTCTTATTCTGATTTGAAAAGTAAAAGTAATTAAGTGAAAATGTACAACTTAACAAGAAATATTTAAGGGTAACATCATCACAAATTGTTTTTCCCTTAGATGATATACCACATGACTGTTTGTTTCAGAGTTTTGTTACTTCGGAATCTCTGGACTTTGATTCGGATATCTTTCGACTTATCACAGCAATCCATGCGTCTCGGGCTCTTCGATTTTCCAAAGCTAATTTCACATTTAAATGCGTCGTCGACAGAAAAATTACATAAAGATCTGGAAAAATAACAATAGACTAATGACACATCGAAATTATAAACTCATAAATAGTTGATAAATTGACATGGGTTTCTGAAACGTTTTTATTACAAAACTTAAAAACGGGTAAATTTTATATAATTTTATTGTCAACAAAATCATAAAATCACTAAATGATATAAATGCTTCGAAAAATTTTAATTAAATTATTTATATTGGAATTATGATTATATATGAATATCAGTTGTACCGAAAACATTATAATTAACCTCATTCATTCATTCGCACAATTATTAGAACGATGGAAGGCAAATCAGAATTTTTTTTAAAAAGAGGGAAACGATGGACTAATTGCCTTAATATATGTAGATTTGTAATCAACTCTCTTTGAAAGCATATTGAAAGATTTATCATTTCTGAAAGGATAACAATGAATGAAAAGTCAATTATTATTATAAGTCCCATACATATGAAGCAAAAAACGACCTTCCAACAATATATAAAATAAATAAATAAGAACGTTAGTATTGAATTATAAATTTTTGTTGTTTATGGTGCATTAATACGGATGGATATTAAACTAAATTTTCATACGGCACCAACACGTATTATTAAAGGTACCCTACTCAATATCAGGACCTAGTTTTCTAACTCTAATTATCAATTGTATATAAAATACTCTATTATTTCAAAGCATTTTACAGTAGAAAAGGATTTATCAAGTAAAAAAAACACCGAAAAAATACTTAACTTTGTAGTAATTAATCATTGAAGAGTGCGTTAAGGTCTGTGAAAATAAGTTAAAAAATAATCAAAAAAAAAAAAAAAAAGAATATCAACTTATGATGTGGTGAAAAGAAGTATTTTTCATTATCTTTAGGGATAGAAAAACGATTGAAAACTATTTTTTCACCGGATAAAATTTTTTAGGGTTGATTTTTATCGATTAAAATTAAAGGGGGATAACTCTTCAAGGACAGAACAAAATTATTAGTTAGAGCTTTATCTACTCTTACATAGTGATAGCAAAAGATGAAAAGTATCTCTAAATATACTGAGTATTCGGCTAAAGCATATATGTTATGCATTCAATTCCATTGAATCGGAGGCTTCTATGGGTTGAATACCTTAATTTATCGATACACCCTATTTTTGACATAAAAAATTATTCAATTTTTAGCTCACCTGAGCCGAAGGCTCTAGTGAGCTTTTCTGATCAAAATTTGTCCGTTGTCTGTCGTCGTCGTTGTCGTTGTCGTTGTTGTCGTCGTTGTTGTCGTTAACTTTTCACATTTTCATCTTCTTCTCAAGAACCACTGGGCCAATTTCAACCAAACTTGGCACAAAGTATCCTTGGGTGACGGGGATTCAAGTTTGTTCAAATGAAGGGCCACGCCCTTTTCCAAGGGGAGATAATCATGAATCTGTTAAAAATTAATGGCATTTTTAAAAAATCTTCTTCTCCAGAACCGCTGAGCCAGGAAAGATGAAACTCATGTGGAAGCATCCTCAGGTAGTGTAGATTCAAGTTTGTTCAAATCATGACCCC
>PRKT01000603.1:272762-299385 GCA_003671525.1 Saccostrea glomerata | reverse complement strand
AAACAAAGTCATGAAAGATTTTCTGGAATTTGCAAGAAAACTAAAATGCAAATATCATTTTAGCACGGATGAAAATGAACGTTTACATCCATTTCGAGAAAATACGGGTTATAAACCTAGCTATACATGCCAAGCACTCGAAAACTATATTGATCTCACACAATTAGAGGTGTCATCAATTCAGATCAAATCAAATGTTTCTAACATATCACCTTCCGAACGGAGGGCAATGTATGACCTACTGAACAATAAAAACATCGTTATCAAAAAAGCAGACAAAAGTAACACTGTTGTGATAATGAATAAACAACAATACATTGAAGAGGGTCTGCGCCAATTATCAACACAGTATTATACTGAAATAGAAAAACCTAATTTGTCTATTATCTATAAACCTATAGAGAACAAACTAAATGAAATGTTTCAAAAAAGAAAATTAGACAAACAAACATTCTCATATCTTACAAAAACAAACGATCAGAATATACGACCAGGGCGACTTTATTTATTGCCTAAAGTACATAAAATGAGAGAAAATGATAAAACATTTCCAAAAGGTAGACCCATCATATCACAAATAGGGTCACCAACGGAAAGAATAAGTCATTACGTTGATTATTTCCTACTACCTATTGTTCAATCTCAAAAAACGTATATCAAAGATACTAAAGATTTCATCAATAAAATTGAAAGTATCAAACCGCCAAAGAACTGCTTACTCGTCACTTACGATGTAACATCAATGTATACAAATATGACCTTCAATGAACTTTCTACGGCGGTAGAAGAAGCGCTATCAAATTTCGACTGCAGCATGCACTCAGACATTCCTTGTCCTGAAACAGCTGACTTGATGTTTTTACTAAAGTGCATTCTAGAAAACACAATATTTGAATTCAATGGCAAATATTACAAACAAACAATCGGGTGTCCAATGGGAAGCCCCAGTAGTCCAGAAATATCGGACATTAGAATGTATCAAATAACTGAAATGTTAGTAAACAACTCGGAATACAAACAGAAAATTTGTTTTCATGGGCGATTCCGTGATGACGGATTTATGATTTACGATGGCTCGGAAAACGAAATAAAACGGTTTTTCGAAACAGCAAATGAATGCCATCTCTTACTGAAATTTACCTATGAATTATCTGAGGTATCACTACCATTTCTGGACACATGTGTATACAAAGGAACCCGATTCCAAGATTATCATATTCTTGATGTGAACTCATATATAAAACCAAATAAATACATTTCAATATTTGCACCGCCACAGCGCTCACCCCAAATCAGTATTTAAGGGTTTTATTAAGGGGGAATGTATAAGACATGTTCGCAATACAAGTGACAAGACACAATTACAGGAAGAACTTACTGAGTTCAGATGACATCTTTTAAAAAGAGAGTACAAGAAAATTGAGATTGACCCAATTATTAATGACTCCTTGGCTTTAAACAGAGTCATAACGTTACAAGAAACTAAGAAAACGAAGGAAATACCTAATGTTCTTATTACAAAGTATGATCCAAGAATCAAAGGTCTGAAATCCAAATTATTAAAATACTGGTCATTAATCTTGAAAGATGAAACTTGTAAACAAATATTTCAAACAAAACCACTGATTGCATATGCTAAGCATAAAAGTATTTGTGATTTGCTAACAAATGCTATTTTACCACAATAAAAATTACGGCCTTCCCTGATGAAGGTGGGGCCGTGATTTAGATTTTTAATACATCAAAACGATATAAAACCACCGAAACACACTGCTGAAAAAACATTAATGTCAATAAGCAATAACTTATTCAAAACGATGTCAAAATGAAAGAGAAATAAGAAAAATCACAGCACTGTGTCGGGTCCTATAAATTTAGAATTGCGTGGCTGATGGGTGTTGCCTATATGCACTTGAAAGTAGCATTTCCATAGACTTCAAATTTCCCATCATTTGAGGATTCAATATCGGCCACCATAATTTGTGTTGTATTCACCAAAAGTGTAGACACTAATGCCAAAAGAATTTGATCAGTCCCTAGAGGAAACATCCCTTTTAAAGCATTTATAGATCGAATATTTTGATCAGCACCCATTCCAACTTCCAACAAACCCCAATTTATGACTTGGGCTGATTTGCATATTGAACGTCGATAATGAGCACATGCGTCCAAGAATGAATTTCCGGCGGCATAATTTGTCTGGGAACTGTTTCCAATCATGGAAACAATACTTGAATGCAAAAGAAAGTAATCAAGATCTAAGTGTTTTGTAGCATGATGTAAATTCAATGTACCAACAATCTTAGGTAAAAGTGGCTTGTCAAACATTTCCAACATAAGCTTCTCTACCGGGGCATCTTGAAGTATTCCTGCTCCGTGAAAAATTCCCCTGATTGGAGTTCCAGCTAACATCATATCTAGACGTAGGAATGCATTTTCAAGACTTTTTCTATTAGTAATGTCTGCCGTTGTATGCCAAATGTCAATTTTTCGAAGAAGTTCCAGGTTTTTAAGACGGGATTTTTCTGTTTCAGATGGCGTTCGTATTGACATGCTTATCACAATTTTTGCATTAAGAGACACAAGGAACTTCATTAATTCCCACCCTAAACCAGAGAGTCCTCCTACTACTACGTATGCTGAATCATTTCTTATCAGCATATGTTTAGGAACTTTTAAATCCAATGTTGACTTCAATGTGCTTAAGTTTAATACGCAATCCTGAAAGTCGTCATCGACGTAATAAAGGTTTTTTTAAAGGTTGACAACCATCTTTTCACTCTGGGAAACATCTCCTGTATTTTTCTCTCCTGGAAGATATCATAAAAGTCCAAGATAGACGTTTTAATTGGTTTATCTCTGGGATGCAAAGCAAATGTTGAGATTGGCAGTAACCCCCGAATATTGAGTAAATGTTCTAAGTTCGGAAACCAGTGAGCAATTGTTTCATGAGAACAACGTACTTTTTCTGATAATATCACCAAAGCTTGTGCAGTTGGATGCTGAATATCCTCTGAAAAATTAAACTCAACACTGTGCAACTTACAAAGCTTTTCCTTCAGCATTTTGCAAAGCTTTTCAGTTATGTGTTTGAATTTCAAATCGTATATTACCATAACTGAAAATTTTTCGTCTATCTGCTCCGCAAGTTCCATGGCAATAGTTGTGGTAAATAGCAATCCACACTTAAAATTTCTAATGTCAGCCTTGAAACACACACATGATTTTTTCACCAACACATTTGTGGCTACACATTTCAGACAACAACCCACAACTTCAATATGTTTGTTACCCTTTTGAATCGATCCCATAAATTCGCAACATAAAACCTCATGCCCAGCATCAGTTATTTGTTCCCAGTACTTTTTCACAGGTAAGATAGCTTGAGGAATGAAAAGCAAACGCCGTGAGCATAAAAGTACATTTTCAATGAAAATATCATATTCATCCTTGCCTTTGCTGTTTTCTGACCGTAACACGTTTGGTACTGCGAAATATGGAGGCGCATTGAGGTACGAATTGAGATATTTTTTTGGTTATTTAAAGTCTCCCTTCTGCATGACCTCTAAGAATATGATGCAGGAAGTCTTCGCAAAGTGTGTGTTAGTATACTTGTACCGGAGAGAACATTCTCTTTAGCAGACTTGGAACTAGATTCATTCTCAAAATGGGATAACATTCTTTGAATTTGTTCTTGAAATGATTGAATCTTCCCATGTAAATAGCACATTATAACACGTGCAGATGGGTTTTCTTTAAGAAAAGAGCGAGCCATTCCCCACATCTCAGCACCCAGAACTCCAGCTGATGTACTTTCTTTACAATTTTGTACCCACTCCGTAAATACGAAGATTTTAGATCTTGTCAGATTGACAGTTTTGAGAATCTGCAGGAATAAATGTGCATTTTGTTTAATATTTTCAAATACGATTTCTGCTGGTTGATTTTCGCTTAGCGGTGGCATCCCAGGAACAAGAAGCAATAAAAGATCTTCATTATTTTTTATATCACTTATTAAACGTTCTCTCTTAAAATAGATTGCAAGGTTCACATCCTGAATATCATTTAAGCTTTCCGGTAATATTTCATGCATATCGTGTATTTTTCTTTCATCCCATGAAAGATTTTTGTTTGCCTGTTAGTCAAAAAGCAAAACCTTGAAATTTCTATTTCTTTCCAAGTTTCCTCGTAAAATACTTTTTGATGATCAGTTTCATCAGCGACCATGTGCACTTCAAAGATTTTGACTTCGGCAACAACTGATCCATTTTCCTTCAAAAGAATAACATTTGAAACCACTTTTGATCGGTCTTCTATCATCATTTTTACGTAGCATACCATTTTGCGCGTCGGTGGTTGCTTTAGAACAAGCCTTTGTACTTTAACAGGGAGTATGCGTGCGCTGCTATGTATTTGTCGTGCTATGTTGGGATTCGCACAAGCTTGAAACATCCCATCTATGATACATGGATGCAAACATGTTCTATGAAGGTCGTTCAAAACACTAACTGGCAATGTAATTTCCGCTAATTTTTCATTCATTTCAACCTCAAAGTTCGTGATTACGCAAAACATTGGGCCATGACTGAACCCAAGACTACTTAGGTATTTATAAATATCAAAGGATGCTTTCTGTTTTCCAAGTGAGGGTCCAATGTCTGAAACATCAAATAAATTTTGTTGGTGTTGTGAGTCATTCTTGAAAATGTTTCCGGTTGCAAGAACTCTAGAGTCTTTCATTTCATGCACGGTAAATCTGGTTTCACTGTATGAGATAATACTGGTTTGAATAATCAATGTTTTTTGTTCATTCAAGCTCACTTCTAGAGGAGATCGAATTACCCATCCAATTTCAATTCCTTCATTGTCCTCCTCAAAAACATGTCTTCCGATTTCTAAGCCAATTTCTCCAAAGAGTGCACCTGGTATCAGAAATCTGTTTTCAACGACATGTTCAAACACAAACGGCGTGTTTGATTCCGAAATTTCGACTGAGAATGTCATATTTTCTCCAGGGACTTTTTTTACTAAACGACCAATGTCAGAGTCTAAAGAATTCTCAAGTGTCCATTTTCTTACTTTTTCTGATTGCAGACTGCAATAATTTCTAGAAAATTTGTACTCTGGACACGAGCACAGGTTACCGATATTTGAAGTTAAATTTTCCCAGTCAGGAGTTATTCCCCTTTCGAACAAAAATTTCAAGCGTTTTCATGAAAGTAGGGACCTCTGACCCTTTGTTCATGGTTGGAAATAGTACTGGTTTAGTTACGTTTTCTGCCCAGTATGATACCTACCCAAAGTTTTTTCCTGTCATTTCGTTTCCTGTAACGGTTGAAAATATTTCACAACTCGGAGGGTTAAAATTCAATTGTCCCAGAGATTTGATTATATCTTCACCTGCAGGAACTGTGTGATGACTGTGATATGCACATAGTGTTTGTAAAGGAATAAACTGTGTTTCCTGCGGTAACAGATTCCTCAAATCCACCAAGGCACTTGGATCACCTGAAACCGTGCACGATTCATTACTGTTATAAACAGCTATATTCGCCTTATGTCCTTCGAGATTTCTGCAGCATTTTTCGACTTCTTCGACTGGACAGTTTTGAACAACTATCATATTTCCACCTTTGCAATTTGCTAATGCGAGGGATCTATAATAAATAACTTTAACAGCATCTTCCAATGTTAATGAACTGCATTCACACGCTGCCGCAACCTCACCTACTGACTGTCCAAGAATAGCAGTCGGACAAATTCCTATGTGTTTCCATGACACAGAGAGGGCCACTTGACAAGAAAATATTGCAACATGATTTTCGATTGGATCTCTTGTTATGTCTTTCCCAGTTTGGAACAATTCTGAAATGATACATTTGTGCCAAGAGACTGCAAACAAGTGTCAATTTCGGGTACACATTGTCTAAACTGTGTATTTTTCTTCATCATTTCTTTGCACATGCCACTCCAGGCAGTTCCAACTCCGCAAAAAACAAAAATTATACGCGGTGGTTTGAATGACAAATTTCTGAAAAGGTCACTTCTTTCTGTTAGACTTTGTAATTGGTTATCAAGATCAGCTTTGTTCTGGGCTTTGATGAGTTGCTGATACTTGAAATGATCCCGCCTGAATATTGACGTGTATGAGAGGTCATGTAAATTGTGTAAAAAATCCAATTTTTGTCTCAAATGAAATGCATTTTTTCTGAAGGAATCCCTAGTTGCCCCAGATATTACAAAAAACATTTCAAAAGGGAAAGCAATATTTCCAGAACTTTTTTGGAAGTTGCAATCTTTTGGATGGGACGCTGTCTTTGCATTGCAAAAAAGAATAGCGTGTGAATTTGTTCCACCAAACCTAAAACAATTGACTCATGCAATCCGTCTGCCTTGATCATCAGGATTCCATTGCTTCACTTCATGGCACACATGAAAACCATGTTTTTCAAACGGTATGCTTTCATTTAGTTCAGCTGAGTGTAAGGATGGGACAAATTTTCCTTTTTCCATCATGAGTAAGATTTCAATTAAACCTGCTATGCCCGCTCCAGATTCTAAATGACCTATATTTGTCTTCACAGATCCAATCATTATCTTGTTCTTAACAGATGTTTGTCCAAAATATGATCCTAAGGCATTGACTTCTATGGGATCACCAACAGGTGTTCCCGTTCCTTAACGAAAGAGAAAAAATAATCATAAAAGAAAACATTCATTGGTAACTTCTATATTTTTGTATTTCACCCTTACCCATAACTTACTAAGTTTGCAATTTAGAAATTTAATAAGATGTAAAAGCTACTTGTAATTAATACAAAATGTTTTGAATTACAATCCTAAATCATAATGGTTTTCAAGGAAAGGCAAAGATTGATGTTTCATTTCTTTATCAACAAGACATCACAAGAAAAGTAAAAATTGCCAATACTATTAAATTACAAGGGGATATAATTTCTACGTAAACCATGTGACCGATTAACATCAATACTGTCATATCTTTATGAGGGAAAGTAGTTGGGGATACTTTTTTCTAATTCCTATAACAGTTCTACATTGATAGAAAATTAGATATTAATTCATCGGTCAAATTGAATAAATTTAGTTAATTAAATTTTCTGATGTCTTTTAAATATACCTTAAATGATAATATTAAGGGAAACTCTTTTGTTTTGTTTTATTCATGCTTTTAAGCTCACCTTAGCCGAAGGTTCAGGTGAGCTATTCTGATCAAAAGAATGGGTTGACTTAACTAGCCAGAAAAAATGCGAATTTAAGTTCCATAAAATGTTAATTTTTTTCCATCATATAAACCCCCTATATCTTAACTGTGTATTTATGGTACGGATGTGAATTTAAAATGCTCTTTTCGAGGTAAACTAAATAAATATCGAAGGCATGGTGCCTGAAGATTTGTTGAATATCAATAGATAATCAGGGTCACGCCTTTTTCATCGTCTGAATACATAGTCAGCGCATATGTTTGTCGGCTGTTCTTACGAAAACTGTAGTTGTATATTGAACAAAATAATGTCATATTAAAAGTAGAAGAGCCGACAAACGTGCGCTCACACTTAATTTAACAAATTAAAAAACATGTTCCAAACAAACTTCTCGCTTCCATTCTTGCGACTTCGATTGACCTGTTAAATATTACAAATCATCACGTGATGTCCACCTGCGAGTGTACTCGAGGAAGCAGTTATATTGTATTCTTCAACCTGACCTAGATGTAAATCACTATGTTTGGTGCCGTTTTCCGAATTTAGCACATTAAATGTTGTTTTAATTTTGCGTGTCCTCACATCTTTAAAAAAAAAAATCGAAATGAAATCGCTGTAATATTCCAAACACGTATTCGAATTTCTAGAGAGAGAGATGGAGAGAGAGAAATGTCAACAATGACACCGATCGATAGCCCCGCCTCCTATAGCGCGACCTAAAAACTACGATGGCCGATATGAGCCGTCAAAATACAAGTACAATGTAAAAGTAGCTCTGTTATGTACGTAGAATCAATGGCAAAACAGAAGAAGTAGTTATAGTAATTTGTACATGTACAAATCTTGAGACAAAATACACTCGAGACTACTTAACATTCCTTAGATTTATTGGGAAGATTATCCGTAAACTTAGAAGGAACAAAATCAAAAACATGTGTATCTGATTTTTCCTTCTATTTTGCTAGATAAATGTTGTATACCTTACTTCAATTGATCACAAAATGAGCGAGTTTTTATTTTTCATTTTCGTCTTTGATCTTATAAAATATTTTGCAAGTGTCTCTATTAAGATTATCTGGGTGTTTTTGATTTTAACTTTCACGACATCATAATCTTAACCCCAAGATGCTGGTTAAAAATTCCAGAAACAAGGGATCTGCATCTTAATTATTTCTTTTGCCACTAGATGAGAATCTGTTTCTTGATGATCTGTGTAAGAAATGTGTATATTTTTTTTCACATTGGCGGATCAAGAGAGGGGGGGGGGGTCCAGGGGTTGGAACCCCCTTTTATTTTTTTGTCAAGTGGAGAGAGAGAGAGAACGAGAATACTTGTAAACATTTGTACATCTAACTTATGTATTGAATTGATAGATTCTCACACATTTAGTTTCCTCCATTCGCCTTCACTTATGTCTATTTTTTTATGAGAGAAAATATTCTACTTATTTTTATATATTTTATGTATGATATGTAATATGCGTGGCTTAATTTGATAATAGATTCCCGCGATCTTTGGCTGTGTTCCTATGTACATGTATGTACCGTGTTTTGATTGTATCTTTTGAAGAAACTAACATTTAACTCTTTATTTTAAACCCCACCCGCGCCCCACCCCAAAACCGTTTTTCAAATTCCAAAAAAAATCCTTTGTACTCTTCGGAAATGCTGCAAATCTATTAAATTTTAAGGCTTCAGTAGTTTTTGAAAAATGTTTAATTTATTTACTTGAACTGGGTTACGTTTTCAAAGAAAAAAAGGAAGTAAAACAAAGATAATATTTATCACAACCTTAGATCTTTCCATATGTGTGTGTCAATCTTTTCTTTTGAGTTTGTAAGGGAGGGGGTGGTTAGAGGGACACAACCCTGGAACCCCCTTTCAAAAATGGCTGGATCCTACCCTGTTTCATACTTTACTTGCCCTCTTTCCATATTACTTTTTAGCTCACCTGAGCTGAATGCTCAAGTGAGCTTTTTTGATCACATTTTGTCCGGCGTCCGTCTGTCCGTAAACTGTTCACATTTTTGACTTCTTCTCAAAAACCGATGGGCCAATTTCAAACAAACTTGCTACAAAGTATCCTTGGGTGAAGGGGATTCAAGTTTGTTCAAATGAAGGGCCACGCACTCATTCAAGAGAAGATAATTGGGAATTAATGAGAAATCTTTTCTGATCACATTTTGTCCGTCGTCTGTCCGTCCGTCTGTCTGTCTAGCTGTCTGTCTGTCTGTCCGTCCGTCTGTAAACTTTTCACATTTTCGACTTCTTCTCAAGGACCACTGTTCCAATTTTGTCCGAACTTGGTACAAAGCGTCCTTTGGTAAAGGGAAATTTAAATTGTGAAAAGGGGAGATAATCAAGAAAAGACAAAAATAGGGTGGGGTCATTAAAAAATCTTCTTCTCAAGAACCACTGGGCCAGAAAAATTGAAAACTATGTGGAAGCATTCTGGGGTAGTGTAGATTCTAAATTGTTAAAATCATGACCCCCGGGGATAGGGTGGGGCCACAGTGGGGAATCAAAGTTTTACATAGAAATATATAGGAAAAATCTTTTAAAAAATCTTCTTCCCAAGAACCACTGGGCCAGAAAAGCTGAAACTTATGTGGACGCATCCTTGGGTAGTGTAGATTCTAAATTGTGAAAATCATAACACCCAGGGGTTGGGCGGGGCCACAATGGGTTATCAAAGTTACCGGTATACAAAGAAATATATAGGAAAAATCTTTAAAAATCTTCTTCTCAAGAAACACTGGGACAGAAAAGCTGAAACTTACTTGGAAGTATCCTGGGATAGTGCAGATTCTAAATCATTAAAATCATGACCCCCGGGGATAGGGCAGGGCCACAATGGGGAATCATAGTTTTACATAGAAATATATAGGAAAAATCGTCCCAAGAACCACTGGGCCAGAAAAGAAGAAACTTATGAAGAAGCATCCTGAGGTAGTGTAGATTCTAAATTGTGAAAGTCATGACCCCCGGGGGTTGGGCGGGGCATAAATGGGGGATCAAAGTTTTACATAGAAATATATAGGAAAAATCTTTAAATATTCTACTCAAGAACCACTGGGCAGAAAATAGCTGAAACTAATGTGGAAGTATCCCGGGGTAGTGTAGATTCTAAATTGTTCAAATCATGATCCCCGGGGGTTGGGCTGAGCCACAATGGGGAATAAAAGTTTTACATAAAATATATATAGGAAAAATCTTCTCAAGAACCAGTGGGCCAGAAAAGCAGAAACTTATGCGGAAGCATCCTGGGGTAGTGTAGATTCTAAATTGGTCAAATCATAACCCCCGGGGGTTGGACGGGGCCACAATGGGGAATCAAAGTTTTACAATGTTGAATCAAAGCATCCTATGGTAGTGTTGATTTCAAATTGTTTAAATTATGATCAGTTGGGTAGGGTGGGGTCAATGTATTACAAGGGGGAAATCTGGTAAAGAACGGAATGATCAAAGTTTCTCAGGTGAGCGATGTGGCCCATGGGCCTCTTGTTTCTCACTGGAACGAAGAAACATTCCGTAGTTTGTGAAAGCAGAGACGGAAAAGGTGCACACCATTTATTAAACAACTAAAAATGCGGGGAGAAAATAGAAGGAAAAATCAGCAACACATGTTTTTGATTTTGTTCCTTCTAAGTTTACAGATAATCTTCCCAATAAATCTAAGGAATGTTAAGTAGTCTCGAGTGTATTTTGTCTCAAGATTTGTACATGTACAAATTACTATTACTACTTCTTGTGTTTTGCCATTGATTCTACGTATATAACAGAGCTACTCTTACTTGTATTTTGACGGCTCATATCGGCCATCGTAAAAAACCACTCTGGGTACATGTCAAATTCCGGAAGACGACACTAATGTATCCTTGTTTTAATTTTGATTCATGGCAACAAGGCATTGCTTTTGTGAATATGTTCTAGCTAAAATAACCATGTATACGTCGCTCTTTCTAGTGGTTGTAATATATTTTGGATTCCCCTTATTTTCAACTTGTTAGAGTAGTCTCAAAAAGATCCAAAATAGGGCGTTAAGTCCGCCCATTCTTTGTCTGTTTTCTGTCGTTGTCGTCTTTGTCATCGTCGTAAACGTTTCACATTTTCGTTTTCTTCTAAAGAACCACTGGTCCAATTTCAACAGAACTTGCTACAAAGTATCCTTGGGTAAAGGGAATTCGAGTTTGTACAAATGTAGGGCCAAGCCCTCTTCAAGGGGGAGATAATTATGAATTTATGAAAAATTAATGGCATCTTCTTCTCCAGAACCATTGGGCCAGGAAAGATGAAACTCATGTGGAAGCATTCGCAGGTAGTGTAGATTCAAATTTGTTCAAATCATGCCCCCCCCGGGGGGGGGGGGGTAGGGGGGCCACAATGGCCGATCACAGGTTTACATAGGAATATTTAGGAAAAATCTTTAAAAATCTTCTTCTCCAGAACCACTTGGCCAGGAAAGATACAACTCATGTGAAAGCATCCTCAGGTAGTGCAGATTGAAGTTTGTTCAAAGCATGTCCCCCGGGGATAGGGTGGGGCCACAATTGCTGATCAAAGTTTTACATAGAATTATATAGGATTTTTTTTTTTTAAATCTTCTTCTTCAGAACCATTTGGCCAGTAAAGATGAAACTCATGTGAAATTATCCTCAGGTAGTGTAGATTCAAGTTTGTTCAAATCATGACTCCCCAGGGATAGTGCGGGGCCACAATGGCTGATCAAAGTTTTAGATAGGAATATATGGGATTTTTATAACAAAAAATCTCCAGAACCACTGCAGCTGGGCAAATGGAAATTAAACTTAAATGGAGGCATCCTCACGTAGTGTAGATTCAATTTTGTTCAAATCATGACCCAAGGGGGTAGGGCGGGACCACAACAGACGATCAAAGTTTTACATAGGAATATATAGGAAAAATCTTCTTCTCAAAAATCACTGTGCCAGTAAAGATGAAACTTATATGGAATCATCCTCAGGTAGTGTATATCTAAGTTTGTTCAAATTATGACCCCCGGGGGTAGGGCGGGGCCACAACTGAGGATCAGAGATTAACATATGTATCTAGAGGAAAAATCTTAGAAAATCTTCTTTAAAAAACCACTGGGCCAAAAAGATGAAACTTATGTGAAAACATCATCAGATAATGTACCGGTAGATTAAAGTTTGTTCAAATCCTGACCCCCAGGGGTAGGGCGGGGCCACAGAGGAGATTAACGTTTTCAATAGGATGAATATATCGGAAAATTATTTAAAACCACAAAGCCATGATTGGTCATATCTTTATGTAAGCATCCTCACGTAGTGCCGATTCAAGGTTGTTCAAGTCATGAACTGGAAGTAGGGGTTAGGTATGGTGGGCCACAATTGGAGATCAAAGTTTTGCATGGAAATATCAAGGGATTATTTTTCCAAAGAACAGAAAAGCTATGTTTAATCATATTGATATGAAAGCATCCTCAGGTAGAACAAAGTCATACTGGTTCAAAGGAGGGATCACAAGGATAGGGCTGGGCCACAATGGGGGGTGGATGGTCAATTGAAAAAAATAGGAAAACAATCATCTGCTAAAAACAGAAAAGGCATTTGTTGTATGGAAGCATCATCAGGTAGTTGGTCGTTTAAAATTCCAGAACCCCCACCCCCTTGTAAACTTCTCAATACTGAAGTGATTTCTGCTTTTATTTTCTAGCCAATGTGCTCAGGTGAGCGATCTGGCCCATGGGCCTCTTGTTTAATATGGAAACGGTTTCTTCATGCCAGAAAGATACATTTACCTTTTGTACTTTACAAACTTTGTTCTTCCTGGGAATTACAAAACAAGGGGACCAAAAGCCACAACACGCTTCTGATTTACATTGTATATTAAAAAAAAAATAATTTTATTGATTTAAACATAAGCAGTTTTGCTTAACGTTGGTTGAACAATACATGATTGGACATATTCAAAATCAATACGATGATCATTAAGAACATCTTTTATAGTTTTTTGTTTTTCAAAGTTTTGATGTCTGATCTCGTCTCAACTGTTACCAAGGGGCTCATAATTTTGATAAAAAAATCTGCTCAACATATCTTAGGTATAAGCTCTGCTTATTTATAAGATTTATGGTGAACTAGAACTCTTTTAAAGTAATTCGTTCCAGCTACCCTCCCTCTTGTAAAATTCTGATTCCTTATAGAAGTCTCAACCTATTCTTAAGTAACCTGATCTTAATAAGCTAAAATCTTAATGACTTGAGGATGCTTGCAAGTAATATGCATCAGCAGGATTTTGTGACTGATTTATTACAAATAGTTGTATTTCTAATTTCTGATTTTCTAATATATTACCGTGTAAAACTTTGACTTTTTATAGTAGCCAAACCCATACCTTAACAATACCTAGAGATACTTCCAGATTATGATTACGAATGGCTTTAATTTGTGGTTATTCAGAGTATTTTTGAAGTTATATTAATTTATATATGTACTAACGTAAAACGTTTGATTCCCTATTGGCCCTGGAGATCAGAATTTGAACAAACTTGAATCACTAATCGATGAGTGTGCTTTACCCCGCCACCTCACGGCTGTCTCAGGCGGTCGGCCAAATCCGTCTGTCGAGGGGCGCCGACCTCCCATTTTCCTAGTATGTATTTATGAGTGAATATTAAATAATCCGTAATGTTCCAACCCTAACCCCGGATATCATAATTCGAACTAAATTTTATCAAAACTTTCTGATGATTGTACAATATATGTATATCTATTGGTAGATATTTTTGATTATCAGTGGATTTGCTTGTTCTAAATTTGCCCAGCCTAAAGGTCATAATTATAAAGAAATATTAGAAGCTTCACTAGCAAGGACTGCTTCCATACCAATATGATAAATTTTACTTTTCCTGTTCTTGAAAATTAGATTTTAAAAAAGATTTTTCCCTTAAATGGTAAACATTGATCGCATTTTTGGTCCAAATCTCCCCCCCCCCCCCCCCCCCCCAAGGATTTGAATGAAATAAAAGTTACACAATCTGAGAATTCTGTCATGTCAATATAACTTATTATTAAAGTACTATAGAAGTCTTGGCTTCAATCATGGTAATAACAACATGCTTGCCCAATATTCCATCTTTACAATTTATAAAATAAAACTGCTTTCAATGGTAAATGTTGGCAGAATAGTCGTAATTCTTTCAAATTTTTACAAAAAGGAAAAGAAGCAATGCTTGAAGTATTCTTTCTTGTGTTCTATTATATCACGAAATGGCTATAATGAAAGATCTCGAGAGATGAAAACGGACAGTGTTATCTAAAAAAAACAAACAATACAAATCTGAATAGGGCAAAAACACGAACCAAATACTAGTACTCAAGAGATTGGATGAGATGCCTGGAAAAATCCTTTTTTGACTTGCCGAGAGCCCTATGTATTCATCAAGTACTAGACGTAACATTCCGTAGTCAATAAATATGAAATGAAAGGAAAGATTTTAGTCAAAATATGGCCCACAGACACGGCACGGTAAATTTTCTAATAAAGATATTATAATAACCTGAGAATTTACCCAATATTGACTTTAAATGAGGTTGTTGAAATCAATAACAAAAGGTGACATTTATCGATTTCAGATCTTGCTTTTTAGAAGGAAAAACAAAAGGTGACATTTGTCAAAATTATATGAATGTCAAAGTAAAAGTGTATTGAAATACCGTGAGCCTGTATATACTGAACTAGTTGTAGAGAAATGCCAGTTTTGCTGTATATCTTTTCTAGAAGTTTTACTTGTTGCGAACCAGAAGGAGCTGTTATGGGAGAGTTTTCATGTCCATCTTGATTACAACCCGTTGTCACTGTTCCCCAAATCTTGTTGTTGTCTCGTTTTGCCTAAAAACAATTATATAATATGATAGGGAGAGAGAGAGAAGAGGGAAATCATTAATGAAAAAAATATGCGAAATTGGTCTGAAAGCAATCTCGTATACTTTGAAATTGAATTGTAATTAAAAAATAACAGGAATCAAGAAAAACAGTAATCTCTCCCGAAGTTAGTCGAAATATGTGGGCGGCTGAAAGGGTAAAAAAGACGTTTATGCAAAACTAACAACTAATTTTATAAACATAATGAAATACAAAACAGACAACCTTAAAAACAAAATCAACAGACTCGTTTGCAAAATCAACAGACTCCGATGCGAAACCAACGATCACCAATGCAAAACCAACGATTATTCACTGAATTGTCGCTAGATGGCGTGCAAAAAAGCATATATCATCTGAATTAACGCTAGATGGCGCGCAAGTTTTTCTACGTTATCATTACGTTTGTACTTTCATAGGAACGTAATTCACGCGAAATTATATATCAGATCCAATTGGTAAACCTCGGAATGTATTATAGAATATATTATCGGTATCGAAATTATTTGTACTGGTATATCGGAATATGATAAGGGATCATATACTACCGGTATATAGTACATTATATACCCATTTTTATCTATTAGATTGACCCTGTATATATATTTTAGGGGATGACTTGAGTACTGTAAAATATATCCAGGTTTGGGGGATACTGTTTTCCGACTCGGAGAAATTAGGCAAAAGGCACATGAAACACAGGCACCAAACTCGCTTGAATTTTGGACCCCCTAGTATATTATAATCTTATAATATACTAGGTGGTCAAAAATTCAAGCGAGTTTGGTGCCTGCGCATGGTACAAGGTCTACTGCACATACCATGGCAAAGATGCCACCACACCTTGTACAGGAGTACAATTAAGTCTCATCCTTGTAGCTCTACAGTGTAAATTCATTGGCGGATCCAGAGGGTGGGTGGAGGGGGGGGGGGTTCCGGTGTTTGGAACCCCCTTTTATTTTTGTACATAGAGAGATAAATTTCTGTAATATAGAATACGTCTAATAGACAATTTCGCGGGATTTGGACCCGGACTACAATTAGCTTACATGTACATATATAGACTTATATTTATAGTAAAAACATGTGTTTTGTTTTCTTTCTAACCTTTTTAAAAAAAATTATTTCCAAAATATTTTTTAACACATGACAGAGCAATGTGTCAGATAAATATTCACATAAAAATGGGGGTGTTCAATGTGGAAATCCCTGGTTATTAATAAACTTCTGATGGCATGACCTCCGAATAGCTCTCGCTTGGCTTAAAATGTCTAAACAAACCAAATTGACCTCTCATTTCAATACATATTTCTATGCATAATTTATGCTTGAAATGCACCTTGATGCATATCATTGAAAACTTTTGACATTAAACTTTTATTCTATACCCAGAAAGTTTCACAAACATGTGAGCATGTTTTTATTTTTTATCATTGAAAGGGAGGCATTCGAATTTCCTTTATGTGCTACTTTTCAGCCTTTTGACCTTCACTCTATAATTGTGGCCCTGATCCATTTACGTTCCTATGAAAGTACAAAAATACTGATGACGTATAAAAACTTGCACGCCATCTAGCGTTAATTCAGGTAATATATGTTTTTGCACGCCATCTAGCGACAATTCAGTGAATAATCGTTGGTTTTGCATTGGTGATTGTTGGTTTTGCATCGGAGTCTGTTGATTTTGCATACGAGTCTGTTGATTTTGTTTTTAAGGTTGTCTGTTTTGTATTTCGTTATGTTTATATAATAAGTTGTTAGTTTTGCATAAACGTCTTTTTTACCCTTTCCGCCGCCCATAGAAATACCTTTTAAAAGATAATGAAAGTAATTATCGATAATAACTTATGGGGCAAACTTGTACAATAAATCAGTGTACCTATGCATGCATATTAGCTAAATCATATCCAGATGCTCTATATGGATGAAATATGATGTACATCTTCCCTCTACAGAATTTTTACTCATATGGAGTATGAAATATGAGTTTTTGGGAAAATTGTATGGTGAAAAAGAATTTGAATAACCTATTGACAATTTAAAAGAAAAAATAGCAGAATATTTTATGTTTGGTATCATTTCATATTCACGGGAGATCTTTAAATACGATAAACGTTTTCAATGTCCTAACATGGAAAAAGATGAAGACAAAGACCGATATATGTATCTCAACAGTGATATCTTAAGCAATATCAGCTTTTGCTACATATAATGTTAATGTTTTACAGAGGAAAAATTTAAAGAAAAGTTAAAGATGGCGTGTTTAGCATTTTCAGAATAAGGTATTACATAAAATCTTACATCTCCGAGTTTCTTCAGGAAGATGATTCCACATCCTTCGCCTCCAGCATATCCGTTGGCATCTTTTGAGAATGCGTGATATTTCCCTGTCGGTGATGCCATTCTTGTTTTTGCCAATGAAAAAACATGGAAGGGTTCAAAAGAACATTAACTCCTCCACATATTGCCATAGATATTTCTCCTTAGATTGCAGAAGTTGTGGGACGTTTGAAAAAATATAAGATTACCATTTCATGTATACAAGAAAAAAAAGAAACTTTTCAACTACATGTATATACAATGTGCAATCCAAACAGTGTACATGAACGGTTTGTAAATTTTACCCTGGGGTTACTTTTAGGTTTCCTCTCAAATTACAAATGCATTTACTTAAACGATTTCGGTGGAGCTTTACACTACGACATGTACAAATAATTTTTGGCTATAATTGTTATATTTGATAAGAAATAGTATATTATAATATAAATATTGTAAACAAAACCTTTATCATTCCGTGCGTAAGATATTTATATTGAAGGGACGTAATTTTTTTAAATATCAAAGCCGCTTAACCAAAAAGATTTTGACATAAAAGATTTTTCAAATTACCTTTGTAGCACTTAAATGAAATATTTACATTTGCAAATTTTATAACCCAATTCGTACGTACAAAGTGTTTTACACTTGTGTAAAACAAGTTTGTCATGTGACCATAAATTGAATGTTAAGTCATAACCCCTATATGTTTTTTTTCATAGTGACGTCATAAGATATCGACGTTTTCAAAATATTCAATTTTTGATGTTGAGTTTTGAAAAATAAATCATTTCTGGGTTAAAAACATTAGTATCTTACTATTTGTAATCAATCAGTCGCAAGTGTAAATATATAAGTAATAATGTATCATTTTAAAAGTTTTATCGGGATGATCATACGGGTTGGCATGCAATCAAATTTTGGGATTTGATCAGACGACCAGCCGTATTTACATTCCTATAAAACTTATAAATTGATACCTATATTTCTTAATTAATTCAATTTAACTTAACTAGAAGTAAAGTTAGATAACCTGATTTAATTGCTTGTGCAGCCATATGAATCGCCACTAACGACGATGAACAAGCTGTATCCAGTGTGATAGCAGGACCGTGAAGATTTAAATGGTAGGCGACAGCTGCTGAAATTATACTTCGGCTTGATCCTGTGACGGTATAATTTGTCACCATATTGAAACCCATTACCGACACTGTTTCAAAATCACTATTCATGGCTCCTTTGTTATTTAAAAAGAAACCAAATATGAATGTATGTTTAAATGTTTTCTTGACATTCGAACAGTAAAGTCTAGACAGCCAATGTTCTCATTTATATTTAGAATAAGAATAAACGCGTATTTAAGGTCATACGCAACGTAGTTTGAACATTATTGGGTTCTTCCTTGGAGTTGAAGAGTTCCACTTAATGAAGGATCTATGTTCCATTATTTAAATGTCTATATATGGATTTATACACCTCTTCTAAAACAAATTTGATGGGGAAAAAATCTTGAATTTATGTTTCGTATTTTTTGTATATTTTTCTTTGAATAAGGCAAATAAATCTTCCAAAAAACCCTGGTAATGCATGCTGAATTTTTGTCTATGAACATCTGATGGCACTATAATCTTAAATTCAGAATATCTTGAAAAGTTATCAGTAGGTAAGGTACGTTGCGTATGTCCTCAAACGATCAAAAATATAGACGGACAGCTTACAAAGCATTTTTCTATAATGGTGGAAATAAAAATGCATCTCAACAACTTTATTGTAAAATGGGTTAATATAAGTTTTAATATATAAGAAGTTCTATACCTATGTTCACTCCGGTCTCTGAACGGTTCAAATGCTTTGTTGTTATGCCACCATCTTCCATTGCCATATAGACACAATCAAGTACCAAACGTTGCTCGGGATCCATCCGTTTTGCTTCATTTTCTCCAATGCCAAAAAAATTATTATCCCATTGATTGATTCTGAACAAATAAATAAATAAGAGGCTCGTGAACTGCAGTGCTCACCTGAATAACTTTGGCCATGCTCTTTTGCACCAGATGTGTTCCCAATAAACCATGTATCCCTATGTAAAGGTTTGATTTCTTAAGTTGCCCCAGTGTATATAAAGGGGGTTGATTCAAACAAAAACAAATAAAATGGATTTCCATAAAGGCTTACATACCTTCTTTTTTGTTTAAATGATATAAAAAACTTTTAAATAGAAGAATCATATGATTTTTTAAATCATTAACTTGAGTAAAATGTTTACCATGTTGGGTTTCAATAATATTCTTAAGAGCAAAATAATAGTATGTAATAGTTAAGATGAGAGTGTATTATTTTATAAACCAGGTACATGTTTTCCTTTTTTTCTCTTTCTCTTGCAATTCCAAACAAGTTCATTAAGCAAAAATAAATATTTAACGAAAATCTCTTCGTCTAATCATTGAAAGTTTCTTAGTCATTGAGTGACCATCATCAAAATGTCAGGCTCCTGTGTCAAGTCGATAAGCTGACACGGGACCCTTGACGTTGTAAAGATTAAGTGCCACCTAATAATGGTATTAAAACATATTTAAGTTTGCCCTATGCCGCTCAGTTTAAATGATATAAATGTATGTTAATGCTAATTATCATTAAAGTTAATATACACGCTTCCAGCATGAAATTCTTTCTAGAATCTCCTTTAATATTTTCTCCAAAAGGAACATTTGAATAGCTTGGTGTAATTCATGCAGCTACTTGTGCGTTTGTGTGCAGATTCTAAATTCTTAAAAAAATCATGACCCCCGGGGGAGTGCGGGGCCACAATTGGGAATCCAAGTTTCACATTGAAATATATATGTAAATATCTTCAAAAATATTCTTCTCAATAACCACTGGGCCAGAAAAGCTGAAACTTATTTGGAAGCATACTTGGAATGTGTATATTCGAAATTGTTCAAATCATAATACGGGGAGTAGGCTAGGGCCTTAATAAGGAATATAAGTTTTACATTGTACTCTTTAGAAAAAAAAATATTCTTCTCAAGAACCACTGGGTCAGAAAAGGTAAAATTTATGTGGAAGCATGGTGGCGTAGTTTAGATTCTAAATTGTTAAAAACATGACCCCGAGGGGAGGACGGGGCCACAATCGGGAATCCAAGTTTCACATTGATATATATATGTAAATATTTTTAAAAATCTTCTTCTCAATAACCACTGGGCCAGAAAGCTGAAACATTTTTGGAAGCATGATGGCGAAGTGTAGATTCTAAAGTGTTAAAATCATGATGAGTACTACAGTAAGCTTTCACCTGAAATTAACGAGTTCAATGATTCTAAAAAATGTTGGAAAATAGCAAACAAGTTAACAAACTTAAATTCTAAACAGCCTTTTGCAAATACTCCTCTAACTTTCGAAGGTAAAACATGTGAAGATGACAAGGAAAAAGCCGAATTACTAAATATTTTTTTCCTAAAACAGTTATCAATTGATAATCAATTCAACCAACTTACCAAATATAGCTTCCTATAATATAACAACGAAACACTTTTTGACTTAACTCTTGAGGCAACCGAAATGGAAACAGTTCCTCTGCCCTTGGATACTTCTAAAGCTACAGGCCCATATTTCATTAATCCCTCTTCCTGAAGAGGCATCTTCTATACTAAAATTACCATTATGTAAACTATTCAACATGTCTCTTAAAAAGCAGTATTTCCAATGGAATGGAAAAGAGCAAACGTTTCCCCTATATATAAGAAAGGGGACAGAAACAATGTTTCTAATTATAGACCCATATCATGATCACTTATTTCCATAACGGGAAAGGTAATTGAAAGATTTATCTACAATCATGTATATCTACACTTATCCAACAATAATTTCTTTTGTTCGAACCAGTCAGGTTTCATCCCAGGTGACTCTACAATAAATCAATTACTTTATATATAAGGTAAAGCACTAGATTCCGAAAAAAAGGAGGAAAGACTGGTTTTCGTGATATGAGTAAAGCCTTTGATAGTGAATGGCATGATGGTCTTCTTTATAAACTAAAAACTGCCGGGATAACTGGGAACTTGCTTAATTGGTTCAAAAAATATTTAACAAATAGAGAACAAAGAGTTATACTCAACTCCACCTCATCTGGCTGGGGTAGTTGGTTGGCCCCAGGGATCTATCCTTGGTCCCCTATTATTTCTAATTTACATAAATGATATTGTATGTGGAATTAATTGTGTAGTTAAATTGTTTGCGGATGATACGACCCTGTATGTAGTTGTTGAAAATGCTTGCATAGCCAGTCAGATATTGAACAATGACCTTGATCAGCTAAATGCATGGGCAAAGCAGCAGTTGGTCGATTTCAACCCTTCAAAAACCGAGTGTTTACTATTTAGCAATAGACGAACCCCCATCACACATCGTCCACTTTTTCTGAATAGCCAACTAATCGAAAATGTGAAAAGTCATAAACATCTTGGGATACATTTTTCAGAATATGGGCATTTTGATATGCACATACAAACAACCTCCTGAAAGCATCTCAACGTCTTCATATACTAGGAAAACTTAAATTTCTTATGGATAGAAAATCGCTTGAAAATTGTATTTTTCCTACGTTAGACCGTTATTAGAATATGGTAATGTTATATGGGATAATCTGTCCAGTGATCTAGTCAATAAAATCGAGCATATCAATATCGAGGCCGACCGCATAGTAACCGGTTCTACGAAACTTGTAAGTCTTAATAGTCTTTATCAGGAAACTGGTTGGGAATCTTTAAAAGACAGGAGATATAAAAATAAAATTATACAGTTTCACAAAATGGTATACGGCATAACTCCCCAATACCTCTCAGATCTAGTCTCACCCCCAAATCAAGATCTAAACAATCATTCCACTTGACCAAAGTGTAACATAAAGCAAGTCAAATGTAGAACTGATTACTCTAGTAATTCCTTCATCACATCATCAATCAAACTTTGGAACGAGTTACCTGATTCTATTAAACAGAACCTTCGCTTTCTAATCTAAAACGCTATTTAAATGTCAACAATCCAAATTGCGAAGCCCCCCAATACTATTATACTGACAAACGTAAGGAACAAATACTGCACACAAGACTACGTCTCTATTGTAGCCCACTAAAAAGTCATTTATTTTCTCGAAATATTGTCAATCGCCCAAACTGTAATTGTGGTGAGATTGAAACTTCTGATTAATATCTCCTACACTGTCCTTATCTTAAAGATCCCAGAGATAGATTTATTTATATATTTCCGTATTTCATCAACTCCAATATATTATTATTTGGTAACCAAAATCTCTCATTGGCAGAAAACGTTGCGATCTTTAAATCTGTGCAAAAATTTATTGTACCTACCAAAAGATTTGTGTTATCAGTTTTCCCATTGTAAATATTTACTACTCAATCTCCCGTGGGTATGTTCTTGTGTACATTCTTGTGTATATTCTGTTAACTGCGTGTAGCAAGCGTCATTTCATTCATTTTTTCTTCATTATTTCCCCTTTCTTTTATTGTTATTATTCTCAAATTTGTATTTATATTTGTAACTGCTCCTGTATTTATTCTTTAATTATCTATTTTGTTAACTCAGAAACTTAATTTCTATTTTTTTTTCTCTTCCCGTACATATTGTACATCTATTAGATTTCTTCCGTATAATTAGGACGTCATTCATTTGTGCCATTTAACATGATTTTATACTCAATATGTACGTCAATCTCAAATATTGTTGTAATGTAGCTTAAAAACGTGTTATATAACTATTTATTAAGAGTATGTCATCTTAATCATAAATTATTAATAAGGAAACGGATTAGTATGAGTTTTGAAACTTGTTTCCGAATCCTTTTTGATCTTTGTACTTCTTGCCTGTATTTCATGCTTGTCATGTTCAAATAAAATATGGTTTTAAACTAAACTAAATTCATTACATCCGAGGGTAGGACGGAGCCACAATTGGGAATCTAAGTTTGATATTGGAATATATAGGAAATATTTATAAAATTTTCTTCTGAAGAAGAACTGGACCAGAAAAGCTGAAACTTTTGTGGAAGAATCTAGAATAAGTCTAAACTTTAAATTGTAAAAATCCTTTAAAATCATTTTTTCCCTACTCATTCCCTTTTTGATCAATTGAAGCCAATAAAATGAACAATTTACAATCTTCAATACATGTACCCCAGAAAACCTTCATTTTATATTAAGATTTTTTTTCTGGTCTAGTGATTCTTAAGAAGTAGATTTTAATATATTTTTCTAATGCATCTTTATTTTCAAATTTGGATATTCTACTGTGGCCCACCCTCTGGGGGATGATTTATACAATTTAGAATAAACATTATAATAGAAAGCTTCCATACTAGTTTTAGCTTTTTTGGTCGAGTGGTAGTTGAAAAGAGGATTTGGAAAGATTTTTCCTTCTTTATAAGTCAATGTACAATATCGGTTTTCTTTTGTGGTCCCGCCCATTCCCTAGGGCATGATTTGAACAGTTCTAATATCTAAATGACTTCAGAAAATTTCATATAAATTTCAGCTTTTCTGGCCCAGTATTTTTAAAGAATTATAGATATTTTTTTCCTATATCAACTCAATGAAAAAAAAGTGAATTTCTTATTGAGGCCCGAACCTACCCTCTCCACTAGTGCAATTATTTGAATGATTTGAATTCTCGAATCTCGAATGCTTCGACAAAAATTTCACTTTTCTGACCCAATGTTTTTGACAAATAAAGTTTTAAAAAGATTTTGTTTATGTGTAGGAGATGTATATTTTAAAGAGTAATTTAATAAATGATACATAATTTAAAATATTTAAATAGATAAATTAATTTATAGATTTTTTATTACTAACGAGGTTTTCAAGCACTACCACCCATCCCTTTAAATCCACCTACAAATTTCACACTGACATCCATTGGCCTTACACTTGCATTTTATTGGTCAAGAGGTTTTGCATTGCCCAGAGTGATTATTACGCAATTTAAAAAAAAATTACTCTTAGACATGTAGACACCTGTTAAAATTTACTGAATTTATTGAAATCTACAATAATTATATTTTCCTGACATTCATTCTTTAAATGACAAAGTCATGTAAGTATTAATGTAATAACCTTTTAATCGAACGTACGAGTATCGAATACTAAATCTGGTACTCCGTGACTCTGGTACTTCCGATATGGAGGAACATATTTTCTTTCATTGCAAAGCACATAAACTATTCAAAACAAAAATTAAATGTGCATTAAGTAATTAGCGAGCCATTGCATACACCTGATAAACACCCGTTATCGTTTGTGGTTGTGTATCTATATGTACTTATAGATTAACAAAATTTGCAAATAAACTCTGAAACGGCTGCACAAGAGTTTTTACTTATGTCTGTAAAAATACACTAGGTATAAGATGATGTCCGTAAACTATATTCAGATTTCACTTGTATAGTAATTATCGTAAATTTGTTTAAAAGTCCAATTTCATTTTTGGATAACAGCCTCAAAATAGCACTAAAGAGAGTAAAGTGGTGGCGGATCTAAGTACATGTAACTGGCATTTAAAAAAACTGTCTACAAGCAAGCGCTTATCTATTTCATAAAAGGTCATTAATGAATTATTCAATCAAAACTTGATTTAAGTGATATAAAAGAAATAAGCTCTGATCATTGATTAAAAAAACAAAATGTGCAAATCCTTTCCATTTATGTCCGATGTCGCTATTTGTTGAAAGTTCTAGAAAGCCAGGTGGCATCAAACCCGATGTCTAAAACAAAATCAAGGCGATTGTTTATCATGAATGGACATAGATATAAATGTAAAGAAATTGGTAACACAAAGAGTTTGTGAATATTTAAACAATGAAATGCTTTCTTTGTTTGTTGTTACTGGAATGAACGGAAGCAGCTGTTGCAGAAAAAATACATAACCCGCGTAAGCGAGTTATGTAAATTTTTTCTGCAATAGCTGCGACCGTTCATTCCAGTAACAACAAACAAAGAAAGCATTTTATTGTTTATATTTATATCTGTTTAAACAATCAATTAAAGTAGGATTAAAAAGATTAATGATTGTATTAAGGATGCGAACTTCTTTATACGTTTCATTGATGGAACAGCCACTGATTAAGAAATCTGTAAAGGCGACCTGCCTACTGTAGTTTATGCAGTGACGAACGAAATGGGGTTTCTTAAGAAATAAAGGAGAAAATATTCAGTGGATGTGAATATATCTTAGTAAGTTGTGCAAAAAAATTACAAAACTATTAAAAAAAAAGTTTTATGAAAAAATGATTATTTGTTTAGACATAAAAAGTGGTACAATTTTGACTTTTAAATATTTTATGTGTTCTTTGATGAGTATTCTACATACAGTATTTTTTTTTAAAAATATTTATACCTTTTAGGCCGGTATCAGTATGTACATAATGGATGAAAACAAAGCTTTTTTCAATATTTTAAAATGCTGAGAAATATATAAAATTTATAGTTAATTGTGTACATTCATTCTCTTATCTTTGACGTCAGAGATCATCTGAAGTATAATAAGCAATAATATAGCTCAAACTATATTAAAAAAATAGTTCCTAACATATTAAGAGAAAAAGCCAATAAGCACCTGTAGTACATAATGCATAAGATAGTACAACCAAGCGCAGATCCAGATTTTTTTTCCAAATGGAGGAGGGGGTTCCACCCTAGTCAAAAAAAATTTCTTTCTGCAACGTTATTGTTGACAACTTACACGCACGATCACGTTACACGAACTATTCCGCACGATTAACGCACGATAAAACCTGTTACACGAACGATCCTCCACGCACACGATTTTACATGCTAACGATCTTACACGATTGCTAACGCAAACGCACGATTCATCACACAAAATGGTTCAAAATATTTAAGAACGCCCCAGGATCGAGGAACTCTCCTTCAGCATCGGAGAATACCAAAGGCATAATTCTTCAAGGAATTAAGAGGTTCATGAACTCAATGCATTGTAAAATCCAAATTTCAGCTGTTGTGCAAAATGAAAATACTTTATCTGACGGTGTATTCACACTTACATGTTCGGCCGATGTCTCAATTAAATATCCGATGTTTTGAATTATTAATGACAATTAAAATTTATTTTGAATTGTGAATATACTTAGATACATGTATAAATGTT
>PRKT01000603.1:255860-269431 GCA_003671525.1 Saccostrea glomerata | reverse complement strand
GACAGAGATATTTTTCATCCCACATATTTCAACCATTTAAATGACATGCGGTTGAAAATTTTGTGCCCATTTCTTGACCCTTTTCTAGCACAAACAAAGTAAAAATAAAAGGTTACAAGTTTTACAGCAGTAACATTTTATTTTGTCATGTGCATAACACTTTGAAGATAAGTATCCGTTATTATATTATTATTTATTTTAAGTCAGAAATACACAAGATTTCATTTCATTAATTTATTTGCAATATACATTCAGAAATTATTTATGGTTTTAAGTTATCCCAAAGGGAAGTTGGAGTTTGAAACACTGTTATGTACAAAACAATCAATATACTACATCATTTCTTTTAAAAAGGTGTATAACTGATAGTGTGATATTTTATATCAGATTTATATTCGGTATCAATGAAAATTGTATAATGAATAATACAAATGGTTAATACTTTGACTCTGACGTGACTCCGATTAAAGAAATTAGAAGGCAGAAAGGAGGTTGTTGGTAGAGAAGGTGGTTGGTAAAAAAGTAATAAAAGGATATTATAATTGATTGGTAATATACTAATTTTACTACAATGAACTTTTATTGAAATCTGATTTTTTGAGAATGAATTAATTTATTCATGATTTTTTTTTCTTCACATTGTATAATTATATTAGTTTTTGGCGTCAGAATGAAATATGGATGATCTTTGAACATCCAATTCAGAAATGTTATTTCCATTCTCGAGTGGAAGATTGATACATGTAGCATCAGGTCTGATTTTCGATACTTTGTCAAAGGTACTGTGCATTTTGTATTGATTATATCTATCTGCAGTATCATGAACTGAAGCTGTACTGGTTGTTGCAAAAACATGACTGTGGATATCCTCAGTATAATCTTTGGGTGATCTGATTTCGAAATACTTTTGTTTGCCTCGTCATTGGTATTTTTTTCGTTGACTTTCTTTTCTCTGTGTTGTCTGAGATGATCATAAATCCCGTCTTTTATGTCAATATATGGACCTTCCGTCTCCTTGTTAATTGTAGTATCCGTTGATTGAGGGGATTGTTCCTGGGGTTCAAGGACAAAGTAATTATGGTTAACGATTCCAGTGATTTCCTGTAAATCTACGTCTGTACTGACCTCGACGTCTGAAAACCCCGCGTTTCTAACGCTTTGATTTGGTTTCATGTTTTGCTTTTTTTTTATTTTTTTCTTTCTGTATAGAGCAGTTATTAAAAAATAATTAGAAACAAACTTAAGTTAACAGACCAAACAAAATTCGACTTATACTGCAACAAAGCTGGCATTTACGGAGTAAGGGCATCTAATAAACCAACACCATGGTGAAAAATAGCTTTATGCATTCCGAGGTCCTTAAAAGCATTGTTGCATTGTTTACCCCATGGTGTCATAATTTCAATTGCAGACGTATTTCTTAATTTGTTGGGATGCCATTTTGGAAGTCAAATGTAAAAGAACGTTGCAGAATAAACAAAATACATGATAACTGTTTGGAAAAGTGATATCTGGGCTCGGATCGAAAACTTTATAAAGGAGTCGGCAAGCCTCACACTCTATAACTTCTTCTTATCCTCGACCGAATGTCGCTTATCTTTCAGGACAGTAACCATGTGTTTCATAAATACAAACAATTGATAATTTTATGCATGTTATACATATTTATCAGCTGCACGTGATAATTTTATAAGAACGGTCCCTTATTAATGCAAAAATAACGGTAAAGAGTATCTGTAAAACGGATGGCGTGTTTCTAAGAAAACAACTGATACATGATACAAAAATTACTTTAAAAGATTTCTTTTTATCCAACTTAAACCACAAAGATCACCAACCGAAGATATAGGAGACGTAGAGTGAATATGATTCCTCCTCGATAAACTGCATCCACCAGGGGAAAACAATTTGGAGTACTTCTTTTTTATCTAGTAAGAATGAAAATACATAATGAATAATTGTATCGATTTAAGAATATTATTTTATTTTAATAATCAAAGTAATCAAATTTGTCTTCAATTTCTAATTCATTATTGACTTTTTAAACTAAACATAAAAAAGAAAAGAATAAATGACGAAAGTGTCAGAATTTGACTTCTTCATTGCACCCACCTTTAATGTTTTGCATCGCTCCCGATTTGTATTGTTTGAATGATGTTTGAGCTTAGATATTGTTCATAGTTTCTTTATTACATATTCTGAATAAATGCAAATGATAATAGTATGTAAAGATTTACACTCACTAATTTTTGTATTTTTTGTAATGCCTTATGTCCCTGTTATCACTGATGATATGTCAGCTACTGTAGTAATTTGCCATGTTTCTGTTTCAGACATGTTTGTTGTTCTTTCTATTACTGTTGATTTTGCTTGTTTTATCTACATGTCCAAAAGAAATTTTAAGAAAAAAAACAGGGAGAAACGTGTAGAATCAGTAATTCAATTAGATACCTTTTATGATAAAAAATATACCAAACATAAGTATTCTTGAAAGTAAAATACCTGTACTTCTGAACATAATTCCGTGACATGTAGTTGCTCCTCACAGGATTTGAAGTAGCAATCATTGTTGCTCTTGGCAGTCCTGTCGCATATAAAACAGTCGATGAAAAAAACTTTGTCTTGATTGCTGTTGACAGTGTCCTCTAGTCAAATAGAAAAATAAAATTAAACAATCTTTTCCCCAGTTATATTAATTATAAAGAACACTTTTTATTTATCAGCAGTGATAACATTGCATTTCAATGTAAACAACAGGAAGATGTGAAAGATATGGATACAAAATTCGGTAATTTATAATGCATACTACATGTGTAATTTTTTTGAATGAAAGTGAAGAATTTTTCCTAACAAAAATAAGCATTTTAAAAAGTACTTTCAGTATGCAGTTAAGAAAGCAGTACAATTTATGACACAAGGCTAGTCAACAAATCTTTGCTGATTAATTAACAAATTTTGCAAATAAACTCTGAAACGGCTGTACAAGAGTTCTTACTTAACCCTGTAGGAATACACTAGGTATACGGTGATGTCCGTAGACTATATTCAGATTTCACGCGCATATTTATTATCGTTAATTTAATTAAAAGTCTACTTTCATCATGTTCATTTTCGAATAACAGCCTCGAAATAGCACTGAAGAGAGTAAAGTGGCGGATCTAAGTAACTGGCATTTTATAATCAAACTGACAACAAATAAGCGCTTATTTATTTCATAAAACGTAATTAATGAATTATTCAATCAAGACTTGATTTAAGTGATATAAAAGAAATAAGCTGTGGTCATTGATTAAAAAAAAAATGAGTAAATCTTTTCCGTTTATGCCCGAGCTCGCTATTTGTTGAAAGTTCTAGAAAGTCAGGTGGCATCGAACCCGATGTCTAAAAGAAAATCGAGGCGATTGTTTATCATGAATGGACATGGAAATAAATGTAAAGAAATTAGTAACACAATGAGTTTGTGAATATATCTTAGTAAGTTGTGCTAATGTTTTATAAATAAATGTCGATTAAAGGTCATGGTTTTTAGTTTAGGCTTTTAAAATGGCACAATTTAAATTCTAAATTATTTACTTAAATGATTTTCTACATACAATCTTTTATTTTTAAAACTTATTTATACTTTTTAGGCCTGTATGTAAATTTGGGATGAAAATTAAGCTTTTTTTCAATATTTTAAAATGCTGACAAATTGATAGTTAAATGTGTACATCCAATATCTTATCCGTGATGTAGTTTAGATTCCTAATTATACGCAAGGAATTAATTTCCGCGTAATTTCGCGACAAGCATCGCTCGCGAAAAAATATTACTCCCTTTCATTTTGATGGTGCTGAAATCTATGTAAATTCTGCTGATCAACCGTACATTCGCGAATTACAATTCTCACGATTTGACGTTAAAGAGCCAGTTCGCTAAAAAAAAAAGCACTCGCGAAAAATAAGGAATCTACAGTAAGTATAATAAGCAATGATATAGCTCAAAATATATTAAAATACAGTTTCTAACATGTAAAGTGAAAAAGCCAATGAGCACCTGCATCTAGCTAGTACATGATGCATTAAATACTAGTACAACAGAATGAAGTTGCTTTATACACTGTAACATGTAACAAGAAGAGGTCTTTGTTGAAACTGATATTTGTAGAAGTAAAAAAATTCTGAAAAATTAGGAAATGTATTTCTTATAATAATCTATATCTACTCCTACACTAATTGCAGAACTTTGAAGTATTTCGTCTTGCATCATTCCTGTGTAATAAATTGTTAATAGAATCTGAAAGATAGTTTTGGAATAGTTCTGTAAAAAAATGAATTTCCCAAGCACTTGCGCGGGATTTCAGCTATTATTATTAATTTTAATTATTACTTTCTACAAAGCAGTAACATGACTGAAATTAATTTTGTGGAGATTAATTTCAAGAACTTGGACAGATTTGTAAACTACCTGTGATTTGGAGGAAAACCATTAATTATTTCTTTTTTGTTTTTTCAACAGAAAAACATTATTTTTTTGTAATGCATTGCCATACCCTTTCACTCCTGGAGAGAGAGAGAGAGAGAGAGAGAGAGAGAGAGAGAGAGAGAGAGAGAGAGAGAGAGAGAGAGAGATCTGAAAACAACAGAGATATAAGTTCCGGTGCCGTAGAGGAGTAAGCATCCCTTGTCGACTTGCCACATTCGCCATGTACTCCTTATCATGATCAGGTATCCGGAAACATTTGTTAACACATACATGTACATATAATTGGAAAATAGTGATCTAACAATCCATATAAAAAATTTCAGTCAACATTCGACTAAATGACAGATGCATTTGCGTATAAGATCTGTATATCGATCAAAAATTGTACGTACAATGTTGACTTTAAACAGTCTGTTGATATCATTGTAATAGTTTCAAAAGCAGCGCATCTTTTTTAACACTTAAAATCTTGTGATAACGTGAATTCAGTTAAACGAAAAAAGAAATTAAATGATAATACTGATGTCCATCGCTTTGATTCATAAAAATATATCACGTAAACAGAATGTTAGATAGACAGACGGAAAGTAATAAGTCGATCAAAAGTTTTTCATCATACTAGTAGTTCATTTGGATATTTAGCTTACCTAAGCTTAAATATCGCCCTTTAACAAAGCGTCAATTGCATCCTCTTTTCACTTATTACTTGCCTTTGTCAAACCTGATGTACTTTCCTTTGCCACATCAAGCCAATATCCTTCAGTACTGTTTCTACCAATTGCCTTACAAGTCTTGTTAATGTCATGTAGAAATATTTCCTCAGTAAGAACAGGCAAAGATGACAATGACCTACAAATCCGCATTGATTCCATCCAAGTGGCCGATGTGTTTGATTCTGAGGCATAAAAAAGGCATTTTGTGAACTCTGATAAGTGTATAAATCTGAGAGTAACTCAATTTAATTTTAGTTAAGTATCAACAAAATGTTTCATAATGTCATTACATAGAAATTTATTTAAAGTTAAGCTAGGATAATTAAAATGAGCAGAATAACGAACGTGTCATGTCACAAAACGGTTTATGAAGAAGAGAACAATTTTCTTTGTAGTAAAATGTGAAATTCGGCGGCACAGAACATTGAACTGCAAGACAGGCGCTTGCATTAACGTCAGTAGCTCTTTCATCATTTGGACCTATATATTGTTTAAAAATACAAATGGTAAATCTATTTGATAAAGCAGGTTAAAATAGTATAGAATTTAAAAAAAATAAAAATTTGAATATTTTTTATATAATATATATTAATGCCAGTCATGAAACCACCAGAAAAATACCTGATTGAAATACAGAATACGTTCCCTTGCCTCCACAGTCATCAAAGTAAGGTTCTTCATCACGCTCACAAGAGGTATTATTACATAATGATGTGGAAACCCTCCCTTCTTTTGGTATTTTTTTCTAAACATCTACACTCATTGTCCTTATTCAAAACATAACAACAAGATTTGCAAAACTTTATAATTGAATATTACATAATAATAGATAACATACAAAATCATAAAATTAATACATGTATCTGTCTGTTTACATTACTGTTTACATTACTTATTGATAAAAAATTCATTATTCATTTTAATCTCTGAATACACCTACCCATTAAAAGGATACACAATTAAACAATATTTTACAATCACTACACTGTACCTTTATGGCAAAAACAAATAAATTAAATGACAGACATATCTCCTGGCAAAATCCTGCAGATGGGTTTTGCATTTTAGATGCATTTGTTGAGGTCGTTGATTGTATAAAACTGTCATTATAACAACCTGAAGTAAACACAATTACAAATCTTTGTTTTTATACTTCTATAAACTTGAAAAAAAAAATTATAAGAGAAAGTTACAAAATATTTACTTATAATTTACCACTCATATACTTGTATATCTTATATACGAAAACGTATAGAACAAGATAACAAAAGATATATCAAGGAAACAATTATACTCAAAATATTGATGGATATTTTATTCTATTTAAATACCTAAAATCTTAATCAATAGAGAAATCCGTCGACACGTTCCAGCCCAGCTTAGGGAATTCGTTATATCTTCTGAATCTGGTAGAATATCTCCTTTTTGTTTACATTTTTCTTGAGCTTCAAACCAGTTCAGTTTTGTTTTCTTACATGTTATTAGCCCTGTTTGAAATATACAAGTGTATTCATGTATGCAGAATTATAAAGAGATCATTTTAACTTTTTTTTGAAAATAAAAACGTATGCTTTACCTCAAGGGATTCACTTTAATTCCATTATGATGAAAAAAATATTGATTATGCCTATCTTCTAATGCATATGTAAATCAGCTTTATTTTTAAACATTCATTAGAATTATGATAGATATGATCTATACGTATTTTTGCCATTTTTGGGTTTTATCGATAAAAGAATCATTATATATCAACTATTAGTAAATTATAAGTAAAAAAAATCATAACCTTTATTCAGACAAAATGCACAGCATGATAACAGAATGTGTATGAATTTCATATCTTACTTTAATTCAGACGTATATCTGAGAAAAAAAATATATGCAAGTTTCCAAGCACTGTTGTTTTGTTTAGAAAAGCAACGTTTAAATTAAATTAAATTTCAGACAACAATAAATTGTACATGTAGAAAGATTCAGTTCATAGCATAATGATTGATTTAAACAAGGAATTAGAGATTAATACTTTATGAAACGTTTTATGTTTTAATTTATATGCAGTTTTGACAAAATTTTACCAAAAGTTTGCTTCAATAAACACTAATAATAAATTTTACCTTAAAAAATTGCAGCTTACCTTAAATTTTAGAAAAAACATGTACGCAATTTGATTTGTATTTATCAGTAATTGTGTAATTGACAATTATTTCCTTGTTTTTTTTATATTGTTAATTTCCTGTTTGGTTTCCTACTATTCAAGTAAACAGTTCTTTTGTCAATAAAGTGTACATCCCATAGATAAACAAGAAGAAAAGATTAACTGCCGTCTGCTATTCACAAAAAAAAAACAATAAAAAAATATCGCAGTATTTAAATTCGCAGTACTGTTAAGGCTTCCCATAGCTTTGAATGCGTTTAAAACGTAACACTGCATTGCAAGGTCGATCTTAAGCTTTATTTTTAAGTTTCATACAATAATACGGCCAATTCATATAGAGAGTTTCCTAGGCTATATATAAATATATTTGTTACGATGTCACATGATTTCATTGATTACGTGACGGTCAATTTTACCATTTTGACTTCGGCGTAGCCCTTTAACACAATTATTTTTCGTAATGTAATTAAATAAACTCGGTGCGTTTTTGAGAACCCGAAATGTGCTTGGGAAAAATTATACTATTACTCTGGTTCAAAATATTTCAGAATAACTTCAATTTTCCGACAAATCTGAGGGTATTTTCAACTCAGCATTGACATCTGTTGAAAATCAAAACCATCATACATTTTTCCTAAGCAACATTCAGTTGGAGGGGAAACTCCTCTAACAAATTTTTACAAGAGACCTCAAACTAATACCCATTATCTCGAAAGAATAAGCAATTCATAATGGCAGTATCTGTCATGGCTTTATTTTGTTTAATATAGGGTCATTACATAATGAAACAATGCTATGAAAACAATGGACAATTATCAAGTATTATTGCAAGTGTCAATGAGTAAGCGCCGATCCTCAATCTGGCATTTGGCGCATACGGTTTGCAGAAAGGAGGAGCCATATGGTGCTGACAACCCTGGAGGGTAAACAGAAGTTGCCAGCGACTGCTTGTTGCAAAATTCTGCAGTGCGTCAGCATGGATTGCAGCCTGGAAGGGTCTCTAAAGCCATGACGAAGGACGATGTTGCACTGGAATCATAAATGATAACAGCAGAAACACAGAAGAAAACTAACAAAACTTGAATGCTCAAGATTTATGCCCTAGCATGCCTAAGATAGAAAGGCAATATGTATGTATATGTATGTAACCAGGTTTTAGGGATGATTGATGAAAAACTATGCAAATTTGACGAAGAATATAAATGTAATTAAATGGTGAGGGTGGGTGAATGATCGAAATCGGTGAAGCGGAAAGGATGTGTGCGCAAGTGCATTACATGACTTATCTGTTATTTTGGCAACTTGTTTGAGGGCAGAGGGAGTTATCGCGCTTAACCTATTCTTCTTCGATAACTGGCATTTACCGCACATGGTAGTAAATGCAATTATCTCGAAAGAATAAGCAATTCATAATGGCAGTATCTATCATGGCTTTATTTTGTTTAATATAGGGTCATTACATAATGAAACAATGCTATGAAAACAATGGACTATTGCAATTATCAAGTATTATTGCAAGTGTCAATGAGTAAGCGCCGATCCTCAATCTGGCATTTGGCGCATACGATTTGCAGAAAGGAGGAGCCATATGGTGCTGACAACCCTGGAGGGTAAACAAGCGATGGCTTGTTGCAAAATTCTGCCAAGTGGATTGCTGTACGTGAATATCAAGACAGCAATCCATCCGCCAACAAGTGGCGGACAATTTGGCAAACAAGATATTATGTCTTATGCAAGGAAATGATTCACAAAGCAATTCAAAACAATATGCAGGGTAGCAACAATGGTCAATGTGGCAAAGCAAAGCAATACAGTACAACACGACAATGCATGATCAAACATGATTTTTTTGGGGGGGAAGGGAGGTGGGGGGTGGTGAGGGGATTATTATAGGGGATGAGGAATGCAATTCAACTCAATATAATTGTGACTACTATCGGGAATATGATTATGGGATGGTATGAGGGGTTCTTTTATAAGCCATGCACAGATACTGTGTTTTAGGAGAGGATGGGGAAAACTTTTTGACTGGAAGTCATAAACTTGGACAATGCCGTTTGCATTGTAGTTGTAAATATTTTCCTAGATCTGATTAATGTACGCAATCGAGGAATAATTTGGGCTGATCAATTTTAATATCTGGGTGACGTATGAGGGCCCCCTTTAACTTTTGCACAACAAAGCAACCAATGGAACTATTAATTCTTTTTCTAGCTTTCTCTGCAGCTTCGCTTGAAATCATGTAGCGCCAGTACTTGCGAGGAAGTATATTTGACCATACAAGAAGAGTGTTTGGTAATTTTTTATGAAGAGAGGCTAGTAATGACTTCATAGCTATTTGTAGTAAGGGACTGAAGGCCAATACTGTTGCCACCGCAGTGGACTAATAATACTTGAGGCATAATTTCACTATGACTATTTAACAAACTATTAATGTGTTGATTGAGTTGCTCCCATTTTAGCCCCCCTGATCCAGACCAGGTTACATCTATCTTAAGGTGCTCCAGAGACAGGTTTTGGCCAATTGTTGAACGTGCGCAGTAATCTTCGGCTCGTCTGATAATGGAAGATCCAACAATCCATACTTTGCAGCGAGTTCCTGCAAACTTAGCTTAGAGTTAGTACGATTGACTTAGTCTGACTATCTACAATACTACATTAATTGGGCGAACATAAGACTTGAAAGCGTTGGATTTCCATCTACCCATGGTTTTAATTTCTTGCTCTGGAAAACCTTGCATATATAATGAAGTTGCAGCCCCTATGCGAAATGAATGGGATTTGAATGTTGATATATCAAGCTTGAGGAATGATAGAGCTTTCTTTATTATTTGGTTGAATTGATAGTAGGTAAAGGGTGAGCCATCCATGTGGCATAAGAACTGTGATGTTTGATTTTTTGATGGTCTATGGGTCATGAATTCTAGTATGTTGTGGAATAGGACCTGATTTTGTTTTGTGCTATTAATTTGCATTGTTGTGCCCTTGCCATGCTGATCTGTTTTTGTTTCCCCTAATGAGATCGGAATGCATGACTGATATATTGATACATTTTCTATTGACAATGGGGAACTGCAGGTGTTTGCCCTAGTGGTAGTTATCTCACCGACTCGAAGTAAAGCAAAGAATGCAAGGCCATATGCAGAAGCGAAGAGTAATTTTTCATGATAATTGCGGCAAACATGTTGCAAAGAGTCTATTATCTTGACTAATAGGGGAAATGTTATTGGACTTCTTGAATCTTTGCTATGTTTAAGTTGTTTAAAGCCATTGAGCATTTTTTTTAATTATGAAAAATTGGCATGGGTCTGGGAAATTACCAAGTTTTATGTTGAAGCTCAAGCCTGTTAGGTAGGTTTTGGCTGTAGAGTATGATGTCCCCTTTGACGATAGGTAAGCGATATAGTTTATTATTTGGTCCATGGGAGGGGGCCACAGTTCGGTTAAGTTAATTTTTTTCTAAATTGTGCGAAAAATCATATGCCACCCCCTTGCTTTGAAACAATGCCTATTGGGCTGCACTTGATATTTGACATATGGATTTTCTTGAATGGCCCAGCTATTCTATCTAATTTTACCTCTTGATCAATTTTTTCTTGCAGCTGCTGTGGATTTGTTTGTGCCGATTTCATGTTTTTAGATTTTTGGAATTCCTGTATACCCGAATAGCAAATGTTGAAACCATATTGAAAACCATTGATTAATTCCTGAGCAATGTGTTGCAAGGGGTAGTCTTTTAGCATTTAATTTAGAAATTAACGTTGACTGGGGTTGGGGCCAAGTCCCAGGGGCCTTGGGTGGTTTGGAGGGAGCCCTCTACCCTGAAATCTGTTTGGGGGCTGGCGGGGTTGTTCGGCTTGGGATGAACAAAAGTACTCCGAGCGAATTTCCTGATTGTTTTGCCAGTGGCAGTTTATGAGTGGGTGATTGCTGGAGCATTTAATGCAGTTGTGTTGATAAGTGCAGTATGGTCTGCCGCATGTGCCTTTGTAATTGAAGTCGAAGCATTTTGGAGATTATTATGTATAATTTGGTGCTTGCTGCAATAGAGGGCTTTGCCCATGTGTCACATACAGAAGCCACAATTCTGAGTCGACAGACCCCCAGTTAAGAGTATGGTTTCTAGCGCGCTTAAGTCTGAACTGTATGTCGTAATTGAGCCAATTTAGGTTTGATGATCGCTGTGCAGCAGTACGGATGATGTTAATGTATTTCAGAATTGGCTGAATGTGTTCAGGGTACCTTGTTAAGTAGATGCTACTGAATATGAGAAATGCATTTGTCCATGTTTCAATTGAAATAATTTTGATTTCTTTATGCTTAGCCTTTAACACTATCTCGCCAGCAACAAATGCGAGCTGTTGCTGGGGCTCGTCGTTTGGTTTGAGTGGTAATAGTTTGTGAAGGTGGATGAATGCATTATCAAAAATATTTTGTCTCAGGTTATCTGATACATGCGAACCCAATGCGTCTGAAACGCTATTTAATGAATTTGGTGTTGGCGCATTTGAATTACGAGACATTGTTATAGTACATAGTGTACCTGCAGAAAACACTGTTGGTGATGCCTTTGATTCTGGGGGACCAGGAATGTCTATCACTGATGAAGTTGTAGGCTGGTTTGATAAGACTGTAGGGATGACCGCAGGAGTGACCTGGATCGCTTAAGTCATGGTGTTTGCAGCAGAAGTGACCTGGGTCCGCCGTCATAAAACTGAATGAATTCTCTAGAAAAATTCTCAACTCAACTCTTGAGAATAACTCAGCTTAGAATTTGAGAATAAAAGAGTTTAAGGTATTTTTGTTTTTCTCAACTTTCTTATGACGGCCGCTGAGTCTGATAATTTTGGATTTGAGAAAATTCTCAGACTTGAGACCATTCTCAGACTTAAGCATGTTTTATAACAGCGGACCCTGGACCGGTTGAGTCACATTACTTGTAGGTCTGGAGCCAGTGGAGGGTTTGGCCTTCCTGGCGGCAGCTTGTGCACGGCCTGGCTTGGCGTATGGCGATTTTGAAGCCCTTTTTGCGCGAAGCATACTTCTACAAAACAATTAACTGTGTCACTTGTGATTAACCTAGTCATTTTTTATTTTTTATTAATTAATTAATTTTTTATTATTTTAATTATTTACATTAATTTTTATTTATCATTTTTCTTTATTTTTTTATTTCATTTGTTTATTTTTTTAAATGAGTTGCTTGCGATTGTGAATGATTAAACAGTTAACTGACTATGAATGAACAAAGTGTACGTAATAAGAGTTTAGGCTTTTGGAATGCCGCCATTAACTGATGGTGATGTTGATTATCGATGCAGCAAATTCCGCTGTCATCTAAAGTGCTGAGGCGTGGGAAACGCCCAATTCGCTTCCCATGCTTCGTTAGGTGTTTTATACAAACCGATGACCTATGGAACGATACCTGTACAATACAATAATCCTCTAATTTGGTTGAAACTTGGAGCTGATTTTCTTTCGTCTCAATCGATCGAAATCGGTGAAGCGGAAAGGATGTGTGCGCAAGCGCATTACAAGACTTATGTGTTATTTTGGCAACTTGTTTGAGGGCAGAGGAAGTTATCGCCCTTAGCCTATTCTTCTTCGATAACTGGCATTTACCGCACATAGCAGTAAATGCAATAATCATCTGCGCCAGGCTTTTTTATACACATATTTTGAATCCTGCTGATATCCACGGGTATAAAAAAGGACTAATATCAAACGTATATTTTCATACATATTTAATTTTGAACACGCTGTCTTTTAAACAAGGGAAATAAAACAAAGTTATCTAAAATTTTCGGATATATTAGAATTTTTTTAAAGATTAAGAAACGTTCATTTTACACTAGCTTATTGAAACTTTATATGCAGATTGAAATACGGTGTTAAGTTTTTGACACTCTCCCATCATTACAGCTCAAGTTTGCAGTGACTTGACCTCATTTTCATCTATGACGTCATGCATCTGTAGTTCAGAGAAGTTCATGCGCAGATTACACTGCAATATTCTCTGGGAAGCCTTATCGTACCTGCCATATGAAAAGTGTAAAATAATAAAATACAAATGAAGAGGAAGACCTTGGTACTTTGACGGAATGGATTTAATGATATATATATATATATATATATATATATATATATATATATATATATATATATATATATATATATATATATATATATATATATATATATATATATATATATATATATATATATATATATATATATAT